>JAZKJV010000379.1:146710-310428 GCA_037367405.1 Ottelia alismoides | reverse complement strand
TCTAACCCATCAATTATAGAGTTTTGTGACACATGTCCATTACGAATCCAGATTAATTGGTCCTGGATGTTGTTGTCTTTATAATTAGCTCCATGAATCTGACGTTAGGAAGTTGATTGCCGTCGAAAATCATCGGTAATCTTTGTGGCCAAGGAATCAGAGATGTCGCTGCCCATGAACCTATTCCTGTTTCGATGAACCTTGAAAATCTGTGTTTTCTAGTTTATTTAGACATGATACTGTCGATCTTTTTTTAAAAGGTTTTCTGTATATAACTATGCCAACAGTAAAAAATTACAATTGAGAGGCATATGCCTTGTTTACAAAAATAGAAAAGAACCCAGAGAGACAAAAATCTGGGCCTACTTCAGATCACAAAGAGTATTGGTATTTGTTAACACAGAGGTTATAATACTTGCAGCTGAAGCAAGTCTACCAGTTACCCACTGATTATTTCTTTCTTTCCAGATTTCCCAGCAAACCGCAGCAAGGGCAATGCGAAGATACTTTCTGACATCAGCGGGGTTGAAGTTCATAATCCAATACAAGGCCTGAGGGAGGCTCCTCGGGGTAAAGGTGGACTTGGCATAGGTGCAACAAATCGTGGACCAGACCTCCTGGGAGAAATTGCATTCAAAGTAGATGTGGGCCTGGGACTCCAAGGCATCATTGCAAAGGTAGCAGGGAGAGTGAGTGGTGATACCATGCCGCGCAAGCCGATCAGTAGTGGGCAGGAGGCCGAGCACAGCACGGTAGAGAGTGCAACAGTGCTTGGGGACGCCTGCCTTGTCCCAAACCACCGCAACCCAGGACACGGGGGAGAGCGAGCGAGAGGAGAGAATGAACTTCCAGATTCGGGATGCCGAAGCGGACGGGACTGCATCAAAGAAGGAGTTTGAGAGGAGGTATTTGGAGTGCATGAAGTCAGCCCACAGGGAGGGGCCATGACTCATGATCTTCCAAGACCAGGAAATAGCCATAGCCGACATTATTGTCGGCACGACATGCAACCCCATGCCTCCCTCCACTTTCGAAGGCAAAGCGTCTCCCAAGCAATGGAATGAATGCCGTAGTGCCAGAGGAAATTGACGCATAACATATCAATTTTCCGCGCAGTCCGGGGGGGGGGGGGGGGGGGAGGGGGATGATCATGCCATCCGCCCAGAAAAGAACCACTCCAGTAATGACAGTCTTCAGATGTTGTAGTCGGCCGGCCATAGAGAGGGTCTTTGCTTTCCAGCCACAAAGCAAGGCCCTGACCCTTTCTTCAAGAGGTCTCACAAAGGACCCCCTACCATAGGAGGAGGCAAGAGGTAGACCTAGGTAGGTAGTAGGGAGAGAATGACGTAGCATTCCCAACCGAAGGCACATCCCAAAGTCGGCAGGGGACGCTTTTGGGCGAAAAAACTTGCTTTTCCAGGCATTCATAGATAGCCCAGACATTCTCAGGAAATCATGAAGGATCTCCCTAACCGTAAGGAGTGAGGAGGATGAAGCCTTGCAGAAGAAGAGTAGGTCGTCGGCGTAGATTAGGTGAGTTGGCACAGGACGCCTGCAGCATGTGAGAGGCTTAAGGGCACCATTTTGAACATATTTTTCCACTAGACTGGAAAGGGCTTCCATTCCAACCACAAACAGGAGGGGGCTGAGAGGATCACCCTGACGTAACCCTCTAGTGCCACGGAAGAAATCATATGGAGAGACATTGACCAAGACGGAGAAGGAGGCGGAGGTGATGCAACCGTGGATCCAAGAGAGCCACTGATCCCCAAAACCCATGCCTTTCAAACATTGGAGAATAAAGTCATGTTCAATGGAATCGAAAGCTTTTGAGAGGTCTATCTTGAGGCATGCCCGGTTAGAGGCAGTCTTCCAGTCAAATTTCAACATGATTTCTTGCGCCATCCGCAAGTTGTCACCCATAGTGCGGCCTTTAATAAAGGCAGATTGGTTGGGGGAGATGATGAGTGGGAGCACTGTCGCCAAGCGAGACACGAGCATCTTGGCGTAGATTTTGTAGACAACATTACAGCAGGATATTGGGCGAAAGTCCGATAGCACACTCGGAGAGCTAACCTTGGGCACGAGCGTTAAGAAGGTTTGGTTCAGTTCTTTGGTATTTTTGTCGTGTTGGAAGAGGTAACCACTAGCCTCACAGAGGTTTGTCTTGATGAGCGGCCAATGGCGTTTGAAGAACCCCCCATTGAAACCATCGGGGCCCGGGACTTTGGAGGAGGGGATAGATCTAACAGCCTCTAGGATCTCATCCTCAAGGAAAGGACGTTCCAACAACGAACTGCCAGCCGAGGTAAGCCGCAATTTTGGAGCAGGTGGCGGGTTACGGGGGGCCCCGTGGGGAGGTAGGGCCCAGCAGGTCACCAAAGAACTTCACAGCAGTCTCGACAACCATGGCCGGCTTATCAATGTACCGACCATCGCAGGAGAGGAGTGGGGGGTGGTGGAGTTTCTGGCAATGCGTGAGTTTGCACAAAGGTGGAAGAACCTGGTGTTGCGGTCCCCAAGAGTAAGCCATTCCACCCGGCTTTTCTGTCTCCAAGCGGATTCAAGGTCTTGCTCCAGGCTCACATAGTGGACTTTAAGATCAAGCTCAAGATGAGCTAAGACGGGGTCAAGAGGGTCGACCGATAGAGCACCATTAACCCCCAACAAAGCAGTCTCCGTGGCCTTCACCTCACACAGGACATTCGCCTCCTCTCTTGCCCAATCCTTCAGGGCGCGCTTAACATTTCTGAGTTTTCTCGTGAGGCGGGAGATGGGGTTTCCATGGGTCGGCGAGGCCCATGCATTAACAACAATATCAGTGTAGCCAGGGCGAGAGGTCCAATAGTCAAAATAGCGGAAAGGCCTTGGTTTAGAAGCTGTCTTGGCCAAGGAGACGGTCATGAGAAGATGATCACTTGACGGGAGGGTGAGTATCGCAGGATCGCTGTAAGGAACGAGCGCCACCAAGCGTCGTTGACGAGGGCCCGATCAAGATGGGCCGCAACCCTGGAGGAGCCCATGGAGCAGTTGTTCCATGTCCACGGATTTCCACTAGAGTGGAGCTCCAAAAGCCCGCAAGCGTCGATGCATTTGTGAAGTCATTCTTGGCCAGCGAAGACGGGAGGCGGCCCCCCAGCTTCTCACTGTCGAACCTGACAGTGTTAAAATCGCGGGGTATCAGTTGAAGCATTGATGGAGGCGAGTTCCTCCCACAGCGCCCTTCGAAGCATTGGCAGGTTCGCTCCATAAACAATCGTGAGAGTTATCGAGAGCCCCCCCCCCCCCCCCCCCCCCCCCCCCCCAAGTTTGAGCGGGAGAGAGTTAAAGCCTGCGGGGAGGCAGAGATACAGGAGCAAGACCAGCAGTTCTCCTTCCAAAGAATATATATACGGCTGAGGGCGGTATCATTATGCCATAATGCCCCAACCCGAAGGGAAGGCGTTGGCGAATTTGGTCCTATTCTCAGGTCTTACCATGGTTTCAACAAGGCCAATAAGCTCTGCACCAAGACCGTTAAGATGCCGGAAGAGCGACTTGATTTTTTGAGGCCGGTTCAGGCCCCGCACATTGCAAACTGCCACTGACATTAAAAGCGAGGTGGAGAGTGGCCCCGGGGGCCAGCTTTAGTTTGACGGGAGGCCTCGCCTCCGTGCGGGGGTTTCTTCTTCCTATGGGTAGCCGTTAGCCAAGCCGGATTGGTTTCCACGAAAGCAACCTCCCGGGTGGCCGGAGGTTCGTGGAAGCCGAGAATGGCGGACTCACTGTCTGCATCGGTCCATCATGTATATATGTCGATCTTAGCAATCCGGCCTAACGCACATCATTTATTAAGTAGTTGTAGCACAGTAGTAGTGGAGGCCACGATTTATCGGGTCGGACCTTGTATATATTGGCTCGGTCCATGACCCGTTTAATTTGTCGGTCCAAGATATCGTCATAGGCCTATTATGAATCTATGATCCATCCAACCCAATTAACATGGGCTTGATTTCGGACACTATCGACAAATTCATGTATTTTTCCAACGTGGAAGTACAGAGAAGGAACAAATTGAGATGCCTTCGCTTTTAAGTTTTTTAACTAGACTATGAAGACGAAGAAGAAAAATAGATATATGAAACATGAACCCGGACCCCAAGGTTTATCAAGAGAAAAATGCACTGCAACAAAATTGACTTTATACAATAAATAATTTAATATTTATTACCGTATCTTTCATAGAAAGTATATAACCATCAATATTATTCATTACTTGGTTCTTTAAATTCATAATGAGCTTATTATCCGTTGCTACATTATTGACAATGAATTATATAACAATAATTATATGTAGACTTTTTCTTCTAATCATTGTTAAATTCAGCAACGATTAATATAGAATTTAACGGATAAGTCGATGGATAAATCGTTGTTGTATGAACCTTTAGCAATGGATGTGGTATTCGTGCCGATTATAATAATAAAAGCTAACTTTGCATAGTGTAATATATGTTGTTTTAATATCGAAAGTTACGGCAACGATATTCGAATCATATGTTCTCTTAGGTCAATTTTGTTATGGTGGAGGAGCTGTGCAGGGTACAAAGAGGAGGAGGAAGGACGACGCCTACGAGGAAGATGGCAAGAAAAGGTCTGAATGTGAGTTTGTCGCAAGAGGAGAGCGATGTGCACATGCAAAGTGCATACAGATAAATGTATTAGAGGACAACCAGCAACTCTTATAATAGCTCAAACCATGGAGGTAACCTCTCAAGGTGCTTACATAGCCTCTCTTCTTACCAACAAATCCCGATAAATAAACTCCTCGTATACTCAACCCAAGATCCTCGTCTCGAATGACGCTTGTGTTCTTGACAAATGGAGGATACTTGATGTTGGCTTTTCATGTGAAAACTGGTCAGTTATGTATATGCATGAATCGACATCGTTGATCCAACTTAAAGAAAATCCACACATCAGAAAATCACGCAGACATGTTTCCTAAGTCTATTACAGTGGTTTTCAAGTATAATGGACAAGAGAAGGTCGACACAACATCATTGATGATAATCGAAGAATCAAGTAGGGGATTCTTAGGTTTTCTTCTGTGAAGAGTGATTAAAGATGTATACGCACGAATCAACCTCGTCGATCCAACCGACGAGTTAGGATCAAAGGTCCCTCATCATGTTGTAGGTTTTGTTGTTTTTTTATATTTTTTTGAAAATGTTTTACATCCATGTAAAATAGCATAATTACATGCTAGCTCATGTATAGTTTACATTTATATCCATAAAGTTCTCGACTTTTACAATTAAATCCTTGTGGGTTAACTTCCATTTGTTGTCCATCAAATGGGATGAAGATCACTTTTTTTAATAGTAGGTCCGGTAATTTCGGGAGTCCGAGACGCCCCCAATGAGATTCAACCCGAATCCTTTAAGGTGTATGCATACTCCAATACCACGAGACTACTCCTTGAGTTCATGAATATCACTCACGCCTTAAGGTCATGTTCGGTTAGGGGGGTAAACCCCCCTTGGGGTGGTTTACCCTCCCTAACCAACTCCTTTCTTCCTCCACGTGAGGCCCACTTTTTAGCTTTTTAAAAAATTAAATAAATCAATTCCCCATCATCAATTCCATCAAAAAATAATATACTACACCATCATATCATATAAAAATTATAAACTACCCCACTTCTACCCACTTTTTCAAACTCCAATACAATCACATCACAATAACCACTTACTTTTTCAAACTCCAATACAATCATATCACAATAAATCCACTTCTAACCCGCCCCCAGTTTAACCCTCGATCCAAACACCAAAACCCAAAAATGGGTTACCTGCTACCAGGTTAATCCACCTAAACCCACTATCCAAATGCACCCTAAAAGTTAATCCATGATAAATTAGGTTAACCAAGGCATTTAAATGCACCAATTAAGATACAGAGTGTGTTAATCATTGTCTCATAAACACATGATTTTTTTTCCTAATCTTTCATTTTCTACCGAATCTTTTTATTTAAGCAAATAATAAATGAAAAAGTCAACGAGATTGACTCGTTAAATATTATAATCTTCTCGAAGCTGCTATCACAGATCCTAGAACTCTAGGGCTTACGCAAGAATCCCGATCCCATAATCCCAATTTCCGCCCAGACCTCCGCGGGATTCGTCAAAACCCACAAGATAGATCGAGTTTCCGAGGATTAGGTTAGAAAGATCCCATCTTTGGCAGAGATTCCGATGATCGCGCGCAGCAGACAACGGCTTATTTAGATTGAAGGATGCTTCTCCTGGTGGAATCCATCTTTCTTTCCTATCTGTTGCTCTTCGCCTCTCTTCCCGGTGAGTGATGGATGATCTGCTCCTCTGTGCCCCCGTCTGCTCTGGATGTTGTTTCTTTTATTGTTTTCCTAAGTAAAATCGTCTAAAGGTGGCTCCTTTTAGGGGGATTTTGGTTCCATTTCAAGATTGCAGGGAAGTGATGGGGTGGATTTCTGGGAGGTATATGGAAAATCGCAGCTTAGTTAATACGTGTTTCCTTTTCCATTAATCTACGTAACTATAGTGTTGTTGTTATTGTTTGTGTTTTGATTACGTCGAAGACCGAAGTTTCTGTTGTTCAAGGTATTGGCTCTAGAAATGCTCCAAGCTTGGATAGCGATTTGTTTCCTTTTTCGTTGATGTTCATAGCTGTGATTATCTATTGCCTTTATCGAGTCATGTTATGATTATTGATTAGATAAGCTAAGGGATCTTCATTCGACGTTCTTCTTGACTGAATTTAATTGTTAGTTGACCGAATGACGGGAAGGTCCGAGGGTTTCCATTTCATTTGTGGGAACATCTAAGGAGATACGATAATTGACGGCTGAATCGTGTATTTATTTCCTTTTGAATGAAAAATGCACAAATTGTGTTTCTTATTAAGACAACCAAATAATGGTTACTGGATCTTGGTATTCATGGTGTCATGTTCCATATGCTCTTGTTCTCTTGTTTGTAGCAATCCCTATTCATCAACTAGTAATCTCGCACTATTATAAACTACTCCAGTTTTTAAGTATTTGATTTGTGATTGTTTTGGGGTGTTATAATCTCCACTTATATTCGCAATGCATTTGTTGTGGTATTTCTTATCATGATTTTCAGTAATAGTACGTTTTGGGTAGCCTTGTTGCTCATATATCTATGTATGGGTGGCTCCACCTCTCAGGTAGTCTTTTCCACTGTTAGAGGCAACCTGACTTCGATACCATTTATAACATTCCGAGCTTAAGCTCGAGTCATTATCGGGGAAGATTGGACATGATAGCTTTTAGGCTCGAGCCCAATAAGCTTTGTAACGTCTTTGGGCTAGACGAACTATTATTGGAGAAAAGTAGCCCCAACAACTTGTTGGACTTGAACTCAAATTGGACCCATTAACAACCACTCAAAATACTTAAGCTTGCGTTGTCAAGAGGTAGTTTCCTCAATAACAACTTAGGTATAGATTCAATACATTACAAATGGTATCCGAACGGATTCAATTTGATAGTGAAAATGGTTACCCAAAAAGTGAAGCCACATTTACAAAGAGATAGGAGGAAAAAGTTACTTGGAGCATGCAACTGCCATTATTACTGGGAATAAGTAGTAGGACATATCGCAACGATGACATTGCGAATATAAGTGAAGGAGTTTGTAACGCCTCAAACATAGTCTGTCGAGAATACTAACCATCTGTTTAGTTGAGTAGGTGAGCTGCAAGGGGCCCCGTCCAGAAACGAATTCTATTTATCAGTATTCGGATTTGTTTGCATCTAGGATTTGTTCATATTGGGAGTAGTACATAAACTCCCTAGGGTTAGGGCTCTTTGTATCCTCTATTTCATTTTCTCCACAAATAGCGAAGTTGATCGCCGCCGCCCAAGGTCGTAGCCCCGTTACAGCCTACAGGTGAATCTTGTAAATACACTTGTTTGTGTGATTGCTTGTTTGATCGTGTTTATATGTGTTTGCTTCCACTACTTGCAATATAATCTCACAACTAATACATACAAAGTGTGAGAGTGTATTACAAATGGTGGGGATTACTAGTTGATAACTTGAGCTTAAGTATTTTGGTTATTGGTCAATGGAACCAATTGAGCTCAAACCAACAAGTTATTAGGGTTAATTTTTCCCATAATTGCTCGAGTATAAGCTCGGCATGTTACACTATCGACCAAAGTGAAATTGCAATCAATGGTATTAGTCTCCTTGTGCAACTAAGTCCCTCTTTTCTTCATTATTTGCTAACACCGGAATATGATGATTTTTATTTGAAAGGCTAAAGGATGGCTGCAAGAGAATAAGAGATACAAAAATATGGTACATAATGATGATCTTGATGGCATAAAATTAATAAAGAAGTTGAATTCATGAAAAGAAGTGATAACCTCTTGTGTGGAATGTGTCTTAGATCAAATCTACAAGGGCTTTAGTAAAGCAACCGATGCAACAATAATCATGGAAATAGAAGGATGGATAAGTGGGGAAGCTAAAACATGCATTTTTTAGATATTAGGCTCATTTTTAATTATAATTTATAGAAATATAAACCTGTTTATGACCTTTGATGGATCTATTGGGAACTAAGAAGTCCATGTAGATGAAGCTACTTATTTCAGACACATCCATTTTGTTTTGGAGAAAGACCTGCTTGATGCAAGAGCCTCTGTTGGTCGAGGAATGAGTTTGGGGAGTTCAAAAATGTGTTGCAAGGAACTGAGATATTCCAGGAATTGGTTTGAAAGATTTTTCACTGTCTAAACGTTCTCACTCCCAAGGATAAGGCCTATAATAAAAAGCGTACACCAGCATATCTTGTTTTTACGAGGGAAATAAATTTGAGGTATTGGCTGCAGAGGAAAATTGGTGGTCTGTCTCAAAGATCAAGAGAAAAATAAGGCTAGCAGAGGCTTAAGTACAGAGATCTTGACAAAAAAAGTGTGGGAATGAAGGGAGTGTAATAGTCATGCCTGCTACAATGCTGAACCTTCATCGCTTATTGCATGTTTCTTGGAAAAACATTTTCCTTTCGGTGGGCCTTTGTCATTTTTGCTTGTTGTTAGGCTTTGTGGTCATGTTTGTAGTTGTTAGGACTATGACCCTTACTTTTCCGTTACATTTTATGCATTACTTTCTTGTTCAATGGAATGAAAAGGTATGACCCTTACATTTGACATATTATTTTCTTGTACGATGGAACTAAAGGGGTGGTCTAGACCCTTGTAATACCACGATCCTCCATCCGAAACGTTATTGAAGAAAATTGGCTTAAATGTTGGATTCGAATCCAATTGAACCTATAATGATAACCATTCATTAAGCCAAGCTGGTCAAACACTAATTCCTGTCTCTTATAACCCGCTCTCACATTTAGTGATTATTCCATAAGAGGCTAATTTTAGTGTTAACAAACCACCCCACATAACATCTTTATGATACTTTCTAACCATTTTTCAATTAATAGTAGTGGTTGTTCACTCTCAAGCTACCCCTTTCCCACCTAACTCTATGAAGGGATGGTTTAACCTCTCGATCACCCTTTTACTTATTAGAGGGATTGTTGCTCTGATCATTTGAAATGTCTTGGACTCAACTTGTTATTGAGGAAAATAACAATAACAACTTGCTGGATTTCTAGCCAATTGGACTGACGGACCAACGTATGCAATGCTTATGTCAAGTACTAATTCCCAATTTCCATCTCTTATGACACACTCATATTTTGTAATGTTTTCATGTGGGATTAATTTTGGGTTTAATAGTGAAAAGACATCAACATTTCAGAATTGAATTTACTTGGATATGTGGTAGCTTTTCTGAAATGGGCTTAACATGAACATAGTAACCAAATACTATGTACAAACAAATGTTTTATGTCTATTTGATTACCATCTTATATTCCTATAAAAAGGAATTATTTGTTGTGTATCAGATATTTATGTTTGGCATTCAAATCCCGCCAGTGGTAATGTGTTATTGGAAATGTGATTTGATCTGTTTGTTGATAATCTTTCTAACATGATAGCTGGCGTTTTGCCTATTTACAGGAGTATCATCATCAAAAATTATAACACTCGAGTCAATCAAACTCCTAGCCTATCACAACTTCGGGGTTTTTAAAATAACCGTCTATTTCCAATGCCAAGGAGAAAAGATTACAATTTTGCCAGATGTGAAAGAAATAAATCTTGAGTACACTTTCAAGGGTGAGGAATCCTGGCAGGTATGCCATAACTCGTTTCTAGACACAATCTTCAGATTCAGTACTAGTACTTAAATGCATCAGTCTAATTTTACGTTGTGTTTCGAGATAACCAACTTTCTATTTATTATTGGAGGAAAAGAGAGGTTATAGTAAATTTTATTTATCCTTCATCACTCCAGCAGGGCAAGTATAACCCATTAGAATTTTAATTTGTCTAAAATATCAGCTGGATTAAACAAATAAGTGAGTTGTTAGAGGTGACAGAAGCGAAAAAAATCAGAAAGAAATAATAAAATGGTAGGATATCATTTGTGGTAGTGATGTCATCAAATGATTCGTCACACATAGTACAATCACAAATCCCATTATGCACCCTAACCAATTATTCTGGATTCTGGTTGCAATATCATAACCAAACCTTTCACCCATCCTACTATAAGGAACTTCCTAAACATTGCATGTTGGCCGACCTTAGGAAATGTTTTTAGGAAACAAATATTACCTTTCAACTTCTCATTATTTGATTCCATTCCATGTATCATTTTTTCATACTCCCCTTCACAAATTCCTGTTGGGTTCTGGTATGTTCCCTTCCCTACAAGCGCCCAACCTGTGAGATATTTTGACCACATCCGTGATGCAAATCAGTGTCCATATTGTGAATAGATTGCCTCCCAGAGAAAAATGAAAAGAATGTTCATCTTTTTGAATAGTGGCATTCTCATACATGTTTTCCTTGCATATGATAAGTATGCTTTCAATAAAAAAACGTGACAGTAAATTTGTACAATCCTTTTTTCCCTTTTTTTAAGGAAAAAATGTGTGCATGTAGAGTGGTGCCCACTCATTATACATTAAGGGTTCGTTTGGTTGCAGGGTTGGACAGGGTTGGGTACTATTCACAGGGCTGGGTGAATAGTAAACTGTGAGGAGGGGGTACCCCTGTGAATAGTACCCAACCCAACCCTGCCCAACCCTGCAACCAAACGAACCCTAAGAGGTAAAACCTACCAACTTACAATACCCAAGGTTCAGATAGAGCCATGGCATGGTTTACAACATTCTCTACGAGTCTACATAGAGCATCTTATGACTAAAAACCTCATTGGGAACTAGCCAAAGCGCTCATACATAAAAAAGATGCTTAATATGTTCTCCAAATGGCTTGAACTTAGATGTGTCAAGGGAGACCTAGAAACTCTCCATAGCCCATATGCAAAGAATCATGCCACTCAAGAAGTGCTTCCCTCTATACCCTTTCCGTCTGATCAAATGTAATGAACAAGTGACTAATATCCTCTGGATTATCATCATATAGGGGGTATGTCAGGTACTGGTCATTAGAAGATTTTCCACGTGTAAACTGTCTCAAGAGCAAAGGAACAACTTCACTCTCAAGGCAGTAATCCCACTGCAAATCATTTGGATCAAATATATTGGTAGAAGTCAATGCCCTATAAGATGTCTTTATTGAGAAAGTTTCATCCTCCCAGTACCAATGGTCCCTGTTCACTAAGGGCCCGTTGACGGACCTCAACTCCTCTGTCAACTTAAAAAGTCCTGCAGTCATTTCTTTGAGAAACTAGAACTCCCCCATCAACCCAAACATTCAAAACGCTCATGTCCCGGTCAGCCGCCAAAGCAAAAAGTCTTGAAAAGCGACCACAGAGAGTGTCATTCCTACACATATCATCAGTCTAGATGTTGAATGAAACACCATCACCAAGCACCAGTAGCATACCGACAGACATCACGCGTAAAACTGAGCAAGTACCCTTCCGAAGGAGATAGGATAACTATAAGAATGTGGCGAGATCAAAAGCTGCAAAGAGATCTCGTAAATGTTCCCCATCAATCTTCAAAGCAAACCATCATTAGTCCCCCAAAGTCTAGCCACCCACTTTGTTGGGAGAGCCTTGTTTATCTATCCCAGCATCAAGATCCTCATGCCTTCCTCATCTGTAGATTGCATAATAGACTTCTAGTCAATCTACGGAACACAGTGAGACTCTCTACCCAAGGAAGCTCAAAAAAAGATCTTCGCATCACAACCTCAAGATCATGACACACCCTAATCGGCATCGCCTCAGTGATGATAATGAAAATAGGTGTCATTGAGAGAACTTCCTTTAGCAGTACTAAATGACTACCATGAAAAGATAAGAAGCCATACAACAAGGCAGCTTGTGATTTAACTGTTGAGATAAATATATCTCTTAGCATCTTTTATGTTTTATGTTTTCTGGTTGTACTTATCATGTAATTAACCCAAGGGCTTTTCTCCTATATAAGAGAGCCCTCGGTCTACTCTATAAGCATGGATTTCTTTCTCCCAACATGGTATCAGAGCAACGGTTTTAGATCGGGGTTCCCATATCCCACTCCAAAACCCTAACCCTACCCCCCGCCTCTCCCCTCCTGCCAACACCAGGGTCCCAGGCGCCGTCGGCGCCCTCCGCACAACGCCTCAGGAGCACCCTGCACCCTCTGCCAGGGGGTCCCGCACCCCAGGCGCACACCGTCAGGGGGCCCAGAACACTCATGCGCCGCCTGTGGCTCCCACGCCTCCTATCCCGTCGCCAGTGCGTCCTAGGCCCCTACAGGGGTGTTCCCCATCCGCCGCACCTCGCAGGGACGCGATTCGCGTGACCAATGATCCCTGGCTACGCTGACAGCCTTCCCCCTCGTGCCGTAGCTACACTATGGTGATCTAGGTGCCTCTATTCAGAGCCCTGCAGGTCTGATTTTGGACTGGACAGAATAATTTTGTTCATATAAATCATTTTTTATTAAGGAACTTGCCCTTACAACACAACAATAAGGATGGTTGTATGAGTCTATAGATACAACCACTCCTATTTATGATTGTGTAGACAATCTTGAGTCGATTTTATCCTCAGTTGTCTGTGGTTCTCCGTATTAATGTGATGTCATATATCAAAGTGATGTTTTTTCTTCCTCTGGTACCTTCAAGGGTCCGGCTCCCATCGTTAAGATGGATGGGACCAACTATGAATTATGATCAATGCAGTTTCGCACTCTTATGCAGTGTAACAACAAGGAGCACATTCTGGCGGATATAGAACCAGTGGACAAAACATGGACTAATGCTTCGTGGAAGCAATATGATGCATATGCCCGCATTTGGCTATCCGGGACGCTCACCACGAAGATTGCCAACGATATTGTCAACCAGCCCACTACAAAAGCTATGTGGGACATTTTAGCCTCTACATATGGGCAGACAAAGAATGAGAGCAAGATCCTTCAGTTGCAGTTTGACATTTTCTCGACCAAGCAAAATGGTCGACCAGTTCACCAGCATTTCTCTCATCTTCGAGGCATGTTTGAGCGATTACACAGCTTCATGCCTATTACTACCAGTACTGAACAACAACAGCAATATCGGAATGCAACTATGACAGGAGTTTTCCTTTCATCTCTTGATTCAGAGTACGATGCAACACGTACTCAACTTCTGACTGGAGAGACAATACCGCCGATGGAGGAGGTCTACAAGCGATTGAGTAGAAATACTACCACATCCACTACTACGGCTCAGCCGACTCCTTCTGCTATGGCAGCTACTCGTGCCAGGGGGGGTCATCCCAATTTCGTGGCCGTGGACCTCGTGGTCGAGGAGGAGGCCGACAGCGTGGTCCCGTGTTTCTATTGCCATCGTCCTGGTCATTCTGAGGAGACATGCTTTCAGAAGCATGGATATCTGGCATCTGCACGTGTTGCTGAGCAGATTAAGCATTCTACTGCGCCTACTCCGGATACTCGTTTCGATGATATTGCCTCCAGACTTCGAGAGATGATGAGCACTCCTAGGACTCCGACTCCAGGTTCCACAGATGCAACAGCTTCTGCCAGAGCGTCATCTAGTTCATCAGGTACTTCTTGTGTGTTTGCCAGTAGTAGCAGTTCAGATTTGACTGATTGGATTATGGATTCTGGAGCGTCACATCATATGTGTTGAGATTGGACGCAGTTCAGTACATAGAGGTCTATACCACCTGGCAGATCCGTGGTTAATGCCAATGGAGTTCATCTACCCATTGTTGGTCAGGGGGAGATTGTTCTAGCCCTTTCTATGCATCTTCAGAACGTCTTATATGCTCCAGACTTCCAGATGAATCTTTTGTCCATTAGTCAACTTACAAAAGATTTACATTGTTGTGCCATCTTTGATCCCTCTTCTTTTGTGTTTCAGGACATGCTAACTGACAGGGTGATTGGTCATGATCGTGAGCAGAGAGGATTTTATAAGCTTGTCATATCACCTTGTGCTGGAATTGCTACTCTTCCTTCAGGATCTGTTTCTCCTTTCATGTGGCGTCTTCGATTTGGCCACCTTCCACTCCAGAAGATGTGTCATGTCCTGCCGCAGATATCTACTCGTACTACATTGGACTGTGAAGCCTGTCAACTTGGGAAGCACCATCGTTCTCTTTTTCGAGTTGTCCGAGTCGTCCGAGTTGTCACAGTAGTCAGTCCTTTGAGTTGTTTCATTTTGTTATTTGGGGTCCGAGTCGTGTTCCTGATCATAAGGGACATCATTTTTATATGGTTGTTGTGGATGATTTTTCTAGGCTATAGTGGATATTCTTGTTAAAACATAAGTCTGAAGCTGGTGATCATTAAAACTTTTCTTCTTGAGGTTAAAAATATATTCTCTGCTAATGTGAAGTTCATACGTACAGATAATGCTTTGGAGTTTTCCACATTACATCTTTCTGAATTTCTCAGGTCTTTTGGTATAGTTCATCAGACCTCTTGCGATTATACTTCTTAGCATAACAGTATGGCTGAACGTAAGCATCGTCACCTTCTTGATGTCACAAGAACACTATTGATCTAGAGTCGTACCCCTCATTCTTTCTGGAGGGACGCTGTTCTCACTGCTTGCTACTTGGTGATCGCATGTCGTCTACTATTCTTGGGGAGAAGTTTCCTTCTTGATTGCATTTCCCGAAAAGGAACTATTCTCTCTCACTCCCAGAGTCTTTGGATGTGCGGCCTTTGTCCATAATTTCACTCCTGGCGTTGACAATCTCTCGCCTAGAGTTGTTAAATGTGTTTTGTCGGTTATTCTCGTACCCAAAAAGGGTATAGATGTTTTGATCTTGTAGGACGAAGATATTATGTGAGTGCTGATGTCACTTTCTTTGAATCCATTATGTATTTCTCTCCTTCATGCGACAAGTTGTCCAATGCTACTTCTGGAGAGGATGTTATTGTTCCTCCACCTCCGTCTTTTACATCATATGAACCCCATACTGCACCACAGCCTCCACCACCTCCACCATCCATCTACCCAGTCCAAGTTCTTACCCCTTGTTTACACTCGCAGGTCTTCTACTCGTCCCTTTGCTCATGCACCATCCACATCATCCATTACGCCTCAGGTATGTCATGAACACATTGTTACTACTGATGGCATTGGAGTTTTGAATGATACACAGGACGAGTTGATTCCAGAAGACAGAGAGGCAGATGATCTGGAGATACCCATTGCCATAAGGAAGCCTCGCCGCCAATGTGCCACATATCCTCTTGTTGCACATGTTTCTTTGGATCATCTTTCAGAGGAGTACAGGAAGTTTGTAGTGGGACTCTCTGCTGTTACTATCCCACGTACATATCAGGAGGCGCTACAGGACAGTAGGTGGCGACTTGCAATGGAAAAGGAGATGACAGCCTTGCAGTCGCGTGGAACATGAAGCATTGTATCTACTCCAAAAGGTATCGCTGTTGTAAGCTGCAAATGGATATTTACAGTAAAGCAAAGGGTAGATGGCAGTGTGGACCGCTACAAGGTAAGACTTGTAGCACGTGGGTTCACGCAAACCTATGGGGGGACTATCGGGATACTTTTCCCCATGTAGCTAGACATTCGACAATGCACATTCTTTTATCCGTTGTTGTTTCACGGGATTGGCCTCTTTACCAACTTGATGTGAAGAATTCCTTTTTATATGGGGACCTACAGGAAAGAGGTATATATGCAGCAACCACCAGGATTTGCTACTAAGGGGGGGTCCCAGAAGGTCTGCAGGCTCCATAAGGCGATTTATGGCATGAAGCAGAGTCTGAGAGCTTGGTACCAGAAACTATCGGAGTTGATAGAGCGCCAGGGATTTGTACGGTCTACTGCGGACCACTCACTCTTTGTTCAGATAACACAGAGAGGTACTATTGCTATACTTGTTTATGTGGATGATATTGTTGTCACAGGGGATGATGCGTAAGGTATTCAGACTGCCAAGGAGTTCTTAAGTCAACAGTTTGTGACTAAGGACCTTGGCACTCGGTACTTCCTTGGGTTGGAGTTCGTCAGGAACCATCGTGGTCTGGTGATGACTCAGAGGAAGTTTGTGATGGATCTCCTTTCTGAGATAGGTATGACTGGATGCAAGCCTGCTACTACCCCTATGGGACCCAAGTATGAGATTATATGATGATGATACTGAGAGGTAGACATCAGGAGATATAGAGAGCTGGTTGGAAAGCTTTTATATGCCACTATCATCAGGCCCAAATATAGTCTTTGCAGTGAGCAAAGTTAGCCAGTTCATGGAGCAGCCCAGAAAGGTGCATATGGATATCGTATATATGATACTAAGATATTTGAAGAACTCACCTGACTCGAGTCTTATATCCAACAGGGATACGTCTCTTGAGGTGACAACTTGTGCAGATGCAGATTATGCAGGTTGCCCGAAAGATAGAAAGTCTACTTTGGGCGTTGCGGTCTTTGTCAGGAGCTCACTTGTCTCATGGAAGAGCAAGAAGCAGACAGTGGTGGCCAGAACAAGTGCAGAATCTGAATACAGGGCCATGGCACAGGGGAGTGAAGAGATGATGTGGGTTAGATCTGTATTTACTGACCTTACTATTGAGGTTCGTCTACCTATGCAACTTTTATGTGATAATCAAGCTGCACTATTTATTGCTAATAATCCTGCTTTTCATGAACGGACAAAGCATATAGAGGTGGATTGTCATTATACTAGAGACATGATCCAGAAAGGTCTCATATCTACCTCACATGTTTCCACTGGAGATCAGACGGCTGACATTTTCACCAAGGCTCTAGCTAGAGATCCATTTCAGAGGTGTTGCTCCAAGCTGAGCATGATAGATATATATATGCTCCAACTTGAGGGGGGAGTGTTGAGATAAAATATATCTCTCAGCATCTTTTATGTTTTATGTTTTCTTGTTGTACTTATCATGTAATTAACCCAAGGGCTTTTCTCCTATATAAGAGAGCCCTTGTTCTATTCTATGAGCATGGATTTCTTTTCTCCAAGTCCCAACATCAACTTGTCCACTGAAGGCAGCCTCTCTATATCTCAAGCCTCCTACTCATCAGAAAAAGTTCCAGGTATATCAAACCCACAAGGAGTAGCAAGAATCCGACCACAAGCATCAATCTCCTCCCAAGAGAGGCCAAACCGAATAGAAGTCGACTTCGATCTAATAATACAAAGACCAAAGAGTTATCCAAAAAAAATCATGACCGTAGATCCTGTTAGCCCCCTTTGTATCTCCTTAATGAACAAATAGTATCATGATCATCGACATACAGAAGGACATGTAATTGATTGAATAAGAACATGTAATTGATTGAATAACCATAGCTTTCACATAACATGTATAACCATAATACTTTAAAAAATACCTAAGCATAATAGCCTTCATATCCTCCACAATGAGAAGGAGCGGGGTCAGAGAACAATGCTACCCAACTTCTCTAGGGTTGAAAGAAATCTCTCTTGGTCTCCCATTCATCAAAGCAAATAAGATATGATGGTAATGTATCTCTTCATGCAAACAATCTAGATGGCTGGAAAACCTCTCCCCACGAGCAAGGCCTATTTTAGAAATGTAAGTCCACACAATAATATGCTTTAGAAAAATAAACTGTTGCGAATCGCGGAAGCAAACACACACAAACACGATCAAACAAGTAAGACACAAACACACATATTTACAAGGTTCACCTGTAACGGGGCTATGTCTTTAGGACGATGATTGATTTTCACTGTGGAGAAAGAAGAGAATACAAAGGATACAAAGAGCTTTAACTCTGGGGAGTTTATATAGTACTCCTGTTCAGACAGATATCTGAAATAAACAGATCCATATACCCGTAGAGTGGGTTGTTGTTATAGGTGATGAGATGGAGTCTCTTCACAAGAATCAGATATGGGAGCTTGTCAAGTTGCCAGAGGATGGTTGTTGGATACTTGGATGCAAATGGGTCTTCAAGAATAAGTCAGGAATCTTAGGCAGTGAAGGCATCATATACAAGGCGCGCCTAGTTGCGAAGGATTATAGTCAGAAGGAAGGTGTGGATTACAACGAGACATTCTCTCTCGTAATCCATCAGGGTGTTATGCATTCGTCAGTGCTTCTAGCTCTTGTAGCACATCGAGACTTGGAGCTGGAGCAGTTAGACGTGACAACATCTTTCTTACATGGTGAAATCGAAGAAGAAGAAGAAGACATTGTCATGAACCAACCAGAGGGATTTTCGTTTCAGGGCAAGGAAAATCATGTGTGTAAATTGAAGAAGTCATTGTATGGGCTTAAGCAGTCTCACAGACAGTGGTACAAGAAGTTCGACAGCTTCATGATTGATCATGGGTTTAACAGGAGCTCATATGATTGTTTGTTTACCACAACAAGGTGGAGGATAGATCCTTCATTTATCTGTTATTATACGTCGACAACATGCTGATTGCTGCTTAGAAGAAGAGTACCATAAATGATTTGAAGAAGCTCCTTAATTCAGAGTTTGACATGAAGAACCTTGGTGCAGCGAAGAAGATTTTAGAGATGGAGATCATTAGAGATCTTGCATAAGGGAGGCTTTTCTTATCTCAGGAAAGCTACATTAAGAAAGTCCTAATGAGATTTGAGATGTCTACAACCAAGCCTCTAGGTATTCCATTCGTTATGAACATTCATCTCTCAGTTTCTTTCGCAACTCAATCAAACGTAAAGGAACACATGTCATGGGTTCCCTATACCATCGCAGTTGGGAGTCTTATGTATACTATAGTATGCACAAAACCTGATATTGCTCATGTTGTGAGCATTGTTTGCAGATTCATGGGCAACCCAGGGAAGGAGCATTGGCAGGAAGTCAAGCGGATTTTCCGCTATCTGAGAGGAACGTCAGACATTGGCCTCATCTACAGAAGTGATTTGGAGTGTTTGGTTGTTGGATATTCAGATTCAAACTATGCTGCATATGTCAATGGGAAGAGCTCAATGACAGGTTATGTCTTCACTTTGGGGAATTCGGTCATCGGTTGGAAGGCTACCTTACAACCATCAGTTAGTTTGTCTACCACAGAGGCAGAGTACTTGCCTTTGACGAAGGCTGCAAAGGAAGGCATCTGGATGAAGGGCTTAGTTGGAGATCTTGGTATACACCATGATCATGCTATAGTATATTGTGACGGTTTCAGTGCGATATGCTTAGCCAAGGATTAGGTACATCATGAGAGGACCAAGCACATAGATGTCAAATATCACTTCATTCGTTCTGAGAAGAGGGTAAATGTGAAGAAGGTCGGTGGAGCAGATAATCCTGCCGATATGTTCACAAAGGCAGTTTCTGGGAGTAAGTTCAAACAGTGTTTGGACTTGCTCAATGTCAGTAGTTGGCAGTAATCCCGAGGGGTTGGCAGTGACTCGACTAGGGGTGCACGTGGATCGGATTGGATCGGATTTTGTCTTAATCCGTGTCCAATCCAATCTTAACGGATTTTTATTTTTCAAATCCAATCCAATCCATCAAATATTTCAACCCAATCCGACCCAATCCATCGGATTACGGATTGGATCGGATTGGATCGGATTTTTACACTTGCCTTTTCTTGCTCAATAATCTACTCTCTCATGTTTGTATTTTATAACCTACTAGCCTTCGATATTTGAATAATATCTTAAAAATCAATAAGATGAATAGATGTAAAAAAGAGAAAAGACATAATCAAATGAAAGTTTAACGATTCTAGTAATCCATTATAAAAATTTGAAGACCACACAATCAAACTAAATGATTATATTGAATTTGAAATTTATATTTGTTCTTATAAATGATGCATTTGTTTGTTTTTTACGATTAATTTTCAACAGATGATTCAAATAAGAATAATATTAGTTAGCAAATAAGGATGCATAAACGACTTAGATAATAAAAAATGTGATCTTGATCTGTAGTCGAATATTGATGAAGTCCATGATTAACCCAACCACTTTCAAGAACACCCTTGAGAGCTCTATAATATATCATTAACAAACAATAATCAAATAACATTCATACGTGCTTGAATATCCAAGAACAAACTAACTTAAATATAACACATCACTTAAGAAATATAACTATCATTTAAATTATACTTGAAATATATTTTATTTGTAAGATTATACTATAGTAAAAAGAGGAAAGGGAAGCTACAACATGATGTAGCAAACCTTAGCTACATCAGGGGCAATTTCGTCATCTTTTTTTATTTTATTTTCAAAATTTCCATGATAGATTTTCATAACTAAATTTCTCTAATATGTCATTCAAATTTCGTCGGAAACAGAGACTCCTACAGCCTCCATCCAGACAGTTATTTTTTAACGGTCACAGATTTGCTGTATTTTACCTGTTCTGGATGGAGGCCGTAGGAGTCTCTGTTTCTGACGAAATTTGAATGACATATTAGAGGTATATAGTTATGAAAATCCATCGTGGAAATTTGAAAAAAAAATAAAAAAAAGAGGACGAAATTGGCCCTGATATAGCTAAGGTTAGCTACATCATGATGTAGCTTCCCTTTCCTCTAGTAAAAATATACATAATTTATGAAAATGGAATCAAAATCGTGTATCAATTTAAAAATGAAAGCAATTGAAGTAATGCTTATTTATTCTGAAATGAATGTGGTACGTTTAATCGTGTAACTAATCCAGTTTTATCCCTATAATAAGGTTTAAAGGTAGAGCAAATAAAAGATAAGAAGGAAATGGGTCAAGAATAATTATCAAATGTACTCGGCAACTATCCTAAAATTATATTTCTTTTAATGAAGATCAGAAGAGTGGCAACATATTGAGGATAAATGGGGATGCATGGGAGGGGGATAGCGTTGTATGAGACGGGTGGCGACATCGCGCGGTGGGTTGTACTAAGGGGAATAACATTGTGCAGGAGGCAGTCGAATTGGATTGAGAAAGAACTAAGAGGAATATTAGCAGTCAATAGTGAAATGAGAGGGGGGGGGACTAGGAAGAGAATAAGCAAACAAGGTTTACAATTTTACGGGTTATACTGTTATAGTCATACTTCATTATTTTGAAGATTTTACATTTGACCTTTCAAGAGAGAAAAAATGGTTGTAGAAAGAGGATTTGTATCTAAGATTAATATAAGAAAAAAATGAGATGAACGACATTGATTATGGTCATAGAGGAATTGAAAATGTGTGCACACATATTATATGTATGTAAGTTATTTGTATGTATGGGTATGTGTGCGTACATGTATATGTGTATGTGTATTAACGGATTATCGGATTGGATCGGATCGGATTTCAATAAAGATCCGATCCAATCCATACTTGAACGGATTTAAAAAATTCCAATCCGATCCGATCCATTAAAATGATAAAACCAAACCAATCCAATCCAATAGCATCGGATTGGATTGGATTATGGATTTTATCCGATCCGTGTGCACCCCTAGACTCGACGAAGCTTAGCAAAGTTTCTCAGAGGATTCAATTCAAGGTGGAAATTGTTGATATGCCTTGAATCCTAACCATCTGACTCAGTCTGAAGAATCGTTGTATGCATCCCCTCATGTCGTACCATACCCCCAACAAGACGGGGCCTCGTTTGGTATATTAGCGGTTCTATTTCTGTTCGGGTATATGGATCCGTTTGTATCAAGGATCTGTCTGTACGGGAGTAGTATATAAACTCCCATAGAGTTAAGGCTCTTATCCTGTATTTTTCTTCTTCTCCATATAGTGAAACCCGATCGTCGTTACCCAAAGCCTAGTTATAGGTGAACCTTGTAAATCCGTGTGTTTCATGCTTGCTTGATTGATCCAAAGCCTAGTTATAGGTGAATCTTGTAAATCCGTGTGTTTCATGCTTGCTTGATTGATCATCTGTGCATGTTTCGTTTCCGCGATTCGCAACAAAATCTTCTATAGTTGCTCCCATATGTGTTCTTGGGACTGGTATTGACGTCCTTGTACTTTGAACTTATTGCAATGACTCTCTCAAGGAAGAGTGGCTATCACTTTAATTAGAGTTTATTCTTCCCAATTGACGGTGGCAAGGGATGTGTGCTTACCGAGCTCGAAGCATGGTCCTCAAAGTGCGTGTTCGGGGATCTTTTCCTCGGTGCTAGACCAGTTCATCCCTTGTCTACTGTGCAAACTTTTTTTGCAGTAGGCCCGGTAATTTCGGGGGTCCGGAGCGTCCCCCTGTCTACTGTGCAAACTTAAGGACCTCTTGGAGGTCTGGTAGTTAGAGCCAAGCTTGGTGTTTACCCTAAGCCTGCTCATTGGACTTTGTGTAACACTCATTGCTCTCTATGGTTCCTTGGGAAAACTTTTCAGCTCAAATGCATATCGTGAGACTGGATCATGAGGCAGCCATGTCAATAGGAATCAGTCAACTAGTTCAAAGGCTTTTTTGTACGGGTTGTGGTCAGCAAGCATATTTGATGTATGAAGAGATATGCAAGGCACAGATGCTCAACCCGGTATTAGGCTATTGGCTGGATCATGCGACAGCCATATCAATGGGGATCGGTCAGCTAGTTCAAAGACTTTTTTGTATGGTTGTGGTCAGCAAGCATATTTGATGTGTGAAGAAGATACGCAAGGTACAGATGCTCGGCCCAGTGTTAGCTTGGTGGAAAGTCACTCACCTTATTCAAAATAGAGTATAAGGTGCATGCTCTCGAGATGGTCGTTATATTGCATGATGGGTGCCTGTTGCACATTTATCCTTATGTGCTTTTCTTCCACGCATTTCAACCTCCTTATTGGCTAGTGTTCAAGTTAGCTTGTGAATTCTTTCACAAGCCATCTTGGTAAATCATGCTTTCGGAGTAACTAATTGAAAACTATCAATGTACTATCAGAGTGCTTGTGAAGTATCACGTGATCTTACAATGGTAAACTTGCTGCCGATTCCCTCGGCAGAAAATACATTAAAATTACAAGCATTATGAAGAGGGTATGCTCTTCTGCCTTTCCAATCTGCTTACAGAATCTGGTCTTTATCCTATGTAGAGATATTTATGTGCTTCTGTGTATCTTGTCACCTATTTTTATTTGTTTATGTCTCTTTCATGTAATTTACCCATAGGTCTCTCTTCTATATAAGAGAGCCTAGGATTTCTGGAATAGATAAGTTCAATATTTTTTCCCATCATGGTATCAAAGCGGCGGTCCTAGACCGGAGCTCTTGTGCCTTAACCCTAACCCCAACTCCAGCCTTCGCGCGCCGCCCCTCGGCTCCGCGGCCCCGTGCGTCAGCCCTCAGGCGCCGCCCCTCGACACCTCAGCATCGCACGCCCCGGGCTCTCGCGGCCCCAGTTCTCGGGCGCCGCCCCTTGGTTCTTCGGCCTCGCGCAGCTTCACGCGTGCGCTTGCATCTGTGCGCCTGCGTGCGCCTGTGTGCGGCAGCGTGTCTTTGCGCTGCTTCTCATAGGCGTGCGTCTGTGCGCTCCAGTGCTCTAGCGCGCCATCGTTCTCGGGAAGGAGTCCCACCCGCGTTCTTCGCTTGCTTGATGGGGTTGGTTGCGCTCTAAGTCTACACACGCAACCCTACCCCTTCATTTCTGTGTAGACGATTATTCTCAGACGTCTATCTAGCCTAGTCTTCCTCTACCGACATCATGTCGAAAAGTAAGGTCGATGTTCCCTCTACTGACGCATTCAGAGTTCCAACGTCCATTGTTAAGATGGACGGGATGAACTACGAGCTATGGGCAATGCAGTTCATGAGTCTCATGAAGTCGAGCGGTAAGAAGCATATTGTTACCGACGAGGAACCGATGGAGAAGATTGGGATAAATGCCTCTTGGGAGGCTGATGATGCATATGCCAAAGTTTGGCTTTCAAGAACATTGACGACAGAGATCGCCAATGATGTGTTGCATCAGCCTACTGCTAAGGCTATGTGGGATATCCTCACGGCTACATATTCTCAGGCGAGGAATGAAATCAAGATACTTCAGCTTCAGCATGATATCTTCACCATTAAACAGAACGGACGTCCTCTCCATTCCTTGTATACATCCCTTGTGTGAGATGTTTGAGAAGCTTTATAGCTTCATGTCACTCACAGCCACTTCGGAACAACAGAAGATATATCGGAATGCAACTATGGTCGGTGTATTCCTAGCAGCCATGGATTCTGAATATGATGCTGCTCGCTCCCAGATCCTTGCAGATGCTACTATTCCTCCCATGGAGGAAGCTTTCCGCAGACTTAGCAGAATCACTGTTCCATCTACTGTCATGAGTCAGACACCTTCAACTATGGCAACCTCCCGGGGTAGAGGAGGTTCTTTCTCTCGTGGACGTGGACTTCATGCTAGAGGAGGACACATTCGTCAGTCCTGCACATTTTGCCATCGCCTAGGACATACTGAGGAGACATGCTACTCTAAGTATGGTTTCCCAGCATCAGCCCGTGTTGCAGAGCAGGTCGAGTCACCTGCGACATCTACTTCAGATGCAAGATTTGATGATCTAGTGGCCAGATTGCGTGGCATCATGCCTTCTTCTTCATCTCCTGGAGACCAGTCTGATGTTGTTGATTCTGCCTCTGCCAGTACTTTTGCTACGACAAGCACCTCATGTAGCATTTTTGCCTTTACATCATGTTATGGATCTCAGATTCCAGAGTGGATTATGGACTCTGGGGCGACACACCATTAATGTGGAGATAAAGGACAACTTACAACCTACAGACAGGTTCCTCCTGGAAGAACTGTGGTGATAGTCGATGGGACCCGTTCCCTGATCGTAGGTCAAGGGGAGATTACCCTATCTCCCTCAATGCGTCTGCAGAACGTGTTACATGCCCCTGATTTTTCTATGAATTTGCTATCTATCAGTCAAATTACTAAGGATTTGCATTGTCGAGCTATATTTGATCCATCATCTCTTGTTTTTCAAGACATTCTTACGGGCAAAGTGATTGGTTGTGGCTGTGAGCAGGGTGGTCTCTATCGACTAGTCCAAACTCCATATGCTGGCGCGTCTTCTATCTCATCAGGACCAGTTTCTCCTTTCACCTGGCATCTCCGTTTTGGTCATCTCCCTCTCCAAAAGATGAGTCATATTTTGCCGCAAATTTCTCCAGGATCTACATTCCAATGCGTGGCATGTCAGTTGGGGAAACATCATCGTTTGTCTTTCCCTAATCGTTAGAGTCGGAGTAGTTGCTCCCCGTTTGAGTTGTTTCATGTTGACATATGGGGTCCTAATCATGTTCCTGATCATCAGGGGCACCGATTTTATCTTGTTGCAGTTGATGATTTCTCTCACTTGTCATGGTCTTCTTATTGAAAAATAAATCTGAAGCAGGGGATGTGATCAAAAATTTTATCAATGAAGTCCATAATGTTTCTCTTCATCTGTTAAATTTGTGAGAACTGATAATACCTTGGAATTCTGCACTCGTCATCTATCCATTTCTATCATCTCATGGCATTATTCATCAAACAACATGTCCCTACACATCTCAGCAGAATGGGGTGGCAGAGAGAAAGCATCGTCATTTACTTGATATCACTCGAACACTTCTTATTCAGAGTCGTGCCCCACATTTGTTTTGGGGTGATGCTGTTCTAACGCATGCCCTCGTCCGTCTTGGGAGAGAAGTCTCCTTTTTCCATTTTCCTGATAAGGAGCTATTCTCTTTCACCCCTCGTGTCTTTGGTTCGGTTGCATTTGTACACCAAATGACTCCAGGTCTTGACAAGCTAGTCTCTCCTAGGGCTATCAAATGTGTCTTTGTTGGGTACTCCAGAACACAGAAGGGATATCGATGTTATGATCCGTTGCGCAGGAAATACTATATCAGTGTTGATGTTACATTTTTTCAGTATGTGATGTTTTTATCTCCTACAGGCGATAAACTGGACTCGTCCAATTATGATGATGAGGTTTACGTACCTCCTCCCATAGTTCAATCTCCGTCTATACCTGTGCCTGATGGCTCACCTATACCATGATCTCCTCCACCTCCACTACTACCGTCTTCTACCGAGTCACTCATTGTTCCACCTTTGTCAAATTCTATACTCGTCGACCTGTTTCTACTCATGGTCATGGTTCGTCATCTGAAGCGCCCCAGGTTTGTTTTGATAACATAACTTCTAATGATGGGTCTGGAGATGTATCTATGCAGGAAAGTAGCCAACGGCTGGAGGAGGTTCCTACTGACTTGGATCTTCCTATTGCAGTTTGCAAGCAGAAGCGATCTTGTGCACCTTACCCCTTTGCTTCTCAGGTTTCCTTTCATCGTCTAACAGGGGACTTTCAGAGATTTGTTGTTGCCTTTTCGGCCGTGGAGATTCCACGGAATTATCAAGAAGCATTGAAGGACGGTCGTTGGCGCTTAGCCATGGAGGAAGAGATGACCACGTTGCAATCCCGTGGTACTTGGAGCTTGGTATCTGCTCCTCCTAGGGCATCCATGTTCAGTTGCAAATGGGTGTTTACGGTTAAGCATCGTGCAGATGGCAGTCTTGATCGCTACAAGGCAAGGTTAGTAGCCCGTGGCTTCACTCAGACCTATGGTGTGGATTACTTGAACACCTCTCCGGTAGCTCGTCATTCTACACTATGTATCCTACTCTCTGTGGCGGTGGTTCGTGATTGGCCTTTATTTCAGATGGATGTTAAAAATGCATTTCTATATAGAGATTTACAGGAGGAGGTCTACATGCAGCAACCTCCTAGTTTTGCTGCTGAAGGGGAGTGTACGTAGGTTTGTAGACTCCATAAGGCTATATATGGTCTTAAGCAAAATCCAAGAGCGAGAAGCTCTCGGATTTAATTGAGAACCAATGATTCAAGAGGTCTAATGCAGATCATTCACTCTTTGTGCAGAAGACACCTAGAGGTACAATTATCATAATGGTCTATGTTGATGATATTCCTGTTACAGGAGATGATACGCACGGGATAAAGATGACAAAAGAATATCTAGGCCGTCAGTTCGTGACTAAGGATCTGGGCACCCTAAGGTACTTCTTAGGGTTGGAATTTGCTAGAAATGGGCAGGGTCTTTTAATGACCCAAAAAAAAATATGTTACAAACACGCTTGTTGAGACAGGGATGATTGGGTGTCGACCCTCAACTATTACTATGGATCCTAGCATGAAATTATAAGATGATGATACAAATGAAGTGGATAAGAGGAGATACAGAGAGATTGTAGGAAAGCTCCTGTATGTTACCATTACCAGACCGGATATTGCATTTGCAGTGAGTCGAGTAGTCAGTTCATGGAACAACCTCAGCAAGTACATATGGATGTTGTATACATGATATTGAGATATCTAAAATCTTTTCCAGGTGCAGGATTAATCTTCAAGAAAGGAACAAGTCTCGAGGTATCTGCATGTGCTGATGCTGACTATGCAGGATGTCCTAAGGATAGGAAGTCCACAACATGTTTTGCGGTATTTGTTGGCAGTTCTCTTGTTTCTTGGAAAAGCAAGAAACAAACAGTTGTGGCTAGATCAAGTGTTGAATATGAGTATAGAGCTATGACTCAAGCAAGTACAGGAATGATGTGAGTTCGAGCAGTACTAGCATATTTACATGTAGATGTTCCTCTACCCATGCAGCTACAATGTGATCATCAGGCGGCTTTGTTCATTGCAAACAATCTTGCATTCCATGAGGCATGAGCGAACTAAGCATATTGAGATAGATTGTCATTATACCAGAGATATGATCCAGAAGGGGTTGATCTCTACCTCTCACGTCATCTCAGGAGAGCAAACTGCAGATGTCTTTACCAAGGCCTTACTTCGGGGACCATTTCAGAAGTGTGTGTCCAAGCTGAGCATGATTGACATCTATGCTCCATCTTGAGGGGGAGTGTAGAGATATTTATATGCTTCTTTGTATCTTGTCGCCTATTTTTATTTCTTTATGTCTCTTTCATGTAATTTACTCATAGGTCTCTCTTCTGTATAAGAGAGCCTAGAGTTTCTGGAATAAACAAATTCAATATTTTTTCCCAACATCCTAGTGCTGAATTGAGCATGTCGGGGATTGATCCACATGACTGAGCTAAAGTAGGGGCAGGATCACGGGAGGAAAGAGATTTTTTACTCTATGATTGATAAAGATAAAACCTGATGCTAGAAATCCGAAGAGGAAGTGTTGTCTTGGAAAGAGTCCAGTACGAGTTCCACAGCTAAACCCAAGCAGTTGCATATAGAAAGTGCACTCTTTTGATTCGTAATTGGATTTGCACATCCATACCTTCTAAAATAGGCACAATCAATCAGGTTGTCCGAGAAGAATTTCAATCTGGTGGTTGCTTTTTAGAAAGTATTTCAATATGGTGTGGGTGTTCATCGCATGCTAAACAAATCACATATGCCCTTTGGTGCAAATTTACCGTATATTTTCCATATGTTCATGTTCACATAGGAGAAAACTCAAGGATTCCGTTTAATATGGTCTCTATATTTTGGAATATCTTATCTTCCCTCTCCAAATCAGCAGGATTTCTTGTATAATTTTTGGGCATGGAACTAAAAGGAGTTCCTGCTTTAACAACCTTTATATAATAACTATGCACAACGGCCATTGTTGGAAACTAATATAAATGAGAAACATAAACAAGTACGATATCAAAACATCGATATACATAGTTCGATATGGTCTAGGTGACTGCTCTATTACATGCAAGAAATGGCCTGCTAGTTATGTTTTCATATATATTCTTGATTCTTCTCATTGAACATGTAGTATAAGGTTCTATATATAGGCCAACTCACGGTCTCATCCTACACAATTAAAGTTGGAAGGAGTGAGAAAATGACGATTAAAATATGTCACCCTAGGTTTTTTTTACAAAGGTGGAATCCTAGGGTTACAATTACATAAAAGAGTCACCATCCATGGAGAAGACTAGTACACTAAGCAGGGGCGGAACCACCGTATGCAATGAGGAGGCCATGTCCCCTCCTTAAGAATTACTCAATAATATTTGAGCTTATTAAATGTTTTAGATTAATAGTAGAATAGTTCTAAACATAATCATTTTACAGAGAGATTATTGGGAGACAAGCAACAAGCTGCGTCGCCAATCCCTTTTGGATGGCAAAAACACAACATCCATAGATATGGGAACCATAACATTGCTATGCATAATTTTTTGGACCTTTTTAAGGAGCTCTACAGCTTCAATCGCCAAGAATCCAAAGGTATCAAAATCGAAAGGGATGAAAACATGCTGATTGTCAATACAAGCCTTCTCTTGTTTAGCAACTTTAGCTGAGGCAGCTTTCTATGCAGCGTATCCTGTAGTAAAATCACTTTTTATCATACCAACTAATGAAGACGCTCCAGTCAAATCAACACATGCATGTTTTCCTCCAACCCATCCAAAAATTAAAACATCTGCTGGTCTGAGTGTGGATCTCCCCTCTTGTGGATCAGTCAAAAAATTCGCATGTGCTTCTTTCTTTGACGCAACCCCAACCTTCTTGAGTACATCATAAAGGACATCTCTGACAAGATCATGTCTATATTTAAATCATGGGAGTTCACGGCAATGAACGGCATGCTCTCCAAAGGTGTCTAGGAAAGATTTGTGGAATACTGGACATACCTCATCTGCTGGGAATAGAGGAATCATAAGGCGATATCTGAGAATAGTACGACACTCAATAGGTGACATATGCATTCCAAGACCATCGATAGGAATATCTAGAAGAAAATCTTGAGCATGGTCAGATTGCAAACATCGAAAAACTACCTTTTGTCTAGCTGTCATGTCAAATTCAACCTCAATTTCTTTGACAATTTTGTTAAAAAGGGAACTCGCCAAAACATTCTGAGCTTTAAGGGGACGGTATCCTTGTTAGCAAAACATGTAAGATCTAAAGATGGGAGTTTGACACGTAGACCCTCCAAGGCATCTAAAAAAATAAAATCCATATCACATACCCCACTGTCTCGTGAAATGTGGTCTTGGAGCACCCAAGATTGAGCTCTAGAGGCCACAAAAGCATATGAAGAAGCCTCAATAGCAGAGTGCAGGCCTAAGCCACCGAGCTTGATTGGTAGGGACGCCACCCGCCATTGAAGGTCGCCAAAGAAAGGGTCTCCACAAACCACAATGTCCTTAACAGTCCCCACGTAGTCCTCTGTCTTGCTCCATGCATGTGGGTTGACATGTCCTTAAGCCAAACATGAGCTTGGTTGAACCCATACAAGATCGTAGTAAAAGAAGTTTACTTTATGGATCATCCAACTGGGGAAGTAATTGCATTAAGTTAACAGCTTTGGTGGCCTCCTCATCGCCAAGTCTCTAACAAATCCTTTGTCCATACTCACGGTACCTCCAAGAAGTTTCACTCCTAGCACAGACCTCCCAATATCAATAGGAAACAACATTTGCAGACCTTCTGTCCATCACATGAAGGGCAGAAAAGTTCAGTTTTGTTGATATTTAGAACAAGTCCCAACTCGGGGCCTCTGCGTTGTATAATGTCAAGCACCTTAGCCACCTTTAATGTGTCCCATCATCAAGATACCAAGCATGGAGAAAGAGTTTACAATTGTCTCTGATCTCATGAATAAGTAGGGTGCATGCAAGAGAAAATAGAAGTGGGCCGAGGGGATCACCTTGCTGCACTCCGGTGGTCGACCATATATGATTGTCTCCAATATATAATATGGCAGCCTGAGCATACAGAAACTCCACCCATGAAGAAATAGGTGGGCATCACCTTCTAATTTCACAGAGCATCAAAGATCTATCTATCATGTTGAAAGCATTAGAAAAATCTACAGTAAGCATATAGATAGACCCATCACCATGAAACTTGCTCAAAAGCCGATTGATTATAATGGCTATCCCCTCATCTTGGTTTGTTTCTTTAGGCAAGAAACACTAATTGATGGTGAAAAGATGTCGAAGAGAAGGTAAATTAAGATGATAGAAGTATTGTTTAGTACCAATTTAGAGCAACAAACTATTGTTGTTTTATTCACCTATATGAAATAGGGATGTAAACGGATAAAGATATATCATATCTGATCCACCACCATATCTGTTTTATACATATTTCGACACCGATATCCTTATCTGTCTTAAAAAGGATACAAACATGGATAGCACTTTTATATACACAAATATCCATATTTGTATCGGTCCATCCATTTTCATACATAAATATAATTGTATATTTATTTTTAACCCTATGCAACATAATTTTATACCTTCTTTCACCATATTTTATAGAGTTATTACAATGTAAGTATATTTAGTATATATTTATCATGTTTAATTCATTCAATACATGCATATTTAAGCGAATTTATATAATATTTCTAATATTATTCGTGTTCAATCAGCATTCCTTTTACATACATATCTGTTTCTAAGGACTTGGTAACATAGTTTTTATACCCATTAAGATATGTGTTCACGACCGTATTTGTATTTATGAACGAATAAGGATACGCTCACAGCTAAATCTGTATTCATACCCGACCGTTTGCATCCTATTATGTAACCTCTAACAGTCCCTCGTCGCAATTCTTGCTTCTGCCCATGCCCCGAAGTAGGTGGAATACAAAATGTCTCTTAACGCTCTTCGTCGAGCTGGAGCATATATAACACTATTTTTTTAGGCAAAAAAGGAGGAAACATGCAAAGGCATATATATCTGCATCATGCCATCAACCCTAAGTAGGTGGAATACAAAATGTCTCTTTGTATCAGGTCTTTCGTGGAATGACAATCTGCATTCATGAAACATATGTTGTTGGTTATATGCATCGATGCACGATCGCCGCATCTGAGCTTCATAACTTTAGGAGTTAGAGGAAGCTCTACAAGTACATATCGAATCCATACGGATTGTATTATTGCATGAGCAATAGCTTTGTACTGGCTCTCAACATCGGAATGAGAAACAACAGTTTGTTTTTTGTGCTTCCAAGTTCCAAGTACCCAAGTTTCCTACCAAATAGGTAAAGAAATCGCTAGTGGATTTTCTAAGCATATGTCCTCCATACTCCATAGTCTACATCAGAATAAGCTATCAAGTCAAAGGTGATGCATTTTGTGAATGCAAAGCTCTTTCCATAGAGAGGACTTGATATATCTCATGACCACCGCAATTTATCAAAGTGTTTTGGAATGGGAGAGTCCATGAACCGACTTAGCTTGTCAACTAAAAGCGATATATTTGGCCATGTGATGATTAGATAAGATAGTTTTCCAACTAGCCGTCTATAACGGCTTGTGTCCCCAATCTCACCTGGTTCATAGATACGTGCCTTAGGATCTATAGGTATATGTGTTGGTTGGGACCCATGCATCACGGTCTCATTTAGTAGTCGATTGTATACTTTTTTGGGGGATATTACTAGGCCTCGCTTGGAGCGAGCAATTGCAATCACAAGAAAGTACCTCGAGGGCTCCAGATATTTGATCACGAATTTCTCGATTGTTTCTTTACCTTTGTAATGCCTTCGGAGTTATTGCTTGTGAGAATGATATCATTCATGTAAACTAACATTTCGAAAGTTCCTTTCTTGTTCTTTGGTGCAAGTAAAGAATGATCTAATGATGATCTAGAGTCTTAAACTTTCTAAAATCTCTAATAAATTTTGAATTCATGTAGAGAGCTATGTTTAAGCCATAGATTGCTTTGTTTAGTAACATACTTTTGAAGGCTCCCCTTGTGCCTCGAAATCAGGGGGTTATTGCATATAGATGACCTCTTGTGTATTACCATAGAGAAAAGCACTCTTCTTTATTGGGTCAGCACCTGCTTGTAAATAAAAAATTAATGGCATTTATGTAAGATCATATAGCGTATAAGGTGTGATGTGTCAGGAAACGCTCAAGTTGCTCAGAACAATCGGTCGATTTGAAAATAATAACGGAAGGTAGTTGTCGACAGATACCGTGGGGTTGATGTTGGTGGTGGTCGACGATGAAAGCCTGGGGGCATGGCGGATGGTGGCCGGATAATGCATGTAGGGTTGGTAGTGGTCGTTAGCGACGGGTACGACTGACCGATGAACTCTGACGACAGGGTTGGCTTTAATCGGCAGCGGTAGTGGAGAGAGAGGAGGGAGGACGTTAGAGAGGGGGAAGTTGTATCTGATACCTAATTGATAAAAATGACAGAAATATTTGGATATGCCACCTTAGGGCTCCGTATAAAGGTGGAGTCCTAGGGTTAGGATTAATAAGAGAGTCATTATACATGAACAAGAATAGTGCACACACCCCCGAGTAGGTGGAACACAAAATATCTCTCAACATTTGATAAATCTTTCATAAGATCTAGTTATCTCTCAACATTTGATAAATCTTTCATAAGATCTAGTTACCCAATTGACCCACCCTTTCGTTCGTCTCAACACTTTCCCCAAAGTTTGAACATAAATGCTATCTTGGACAAACTAACAACTCTCTATTCACTCATACACATAATATATGACAATGTATACCACATCAACTCAATGCATATTCCTCTTATTGTTGATGCATCTCAGTCTTGTTGGTAAGGAGGAATTGGAAGGTTGAAGTCTAGAATGATGAATTACTCCGAGAACTGAGTAGAAACTATTCTTGTGCTCTGCATGTGGATCAAATTGTCACCGGCTAAGCAATAAATCTCTCTTTAGAAATATGTAATCCACAAATATCTCCTTCGAAAAATTTGTAATGATACCCATATATGAACTGAAAGAAGTCCCTTTTATAGAGACTTCGAAACGGACCTTTGCTGCAAAACTCAGAAAATGAGTTTTTCTCATTGATGACCTCTTTCAGTAGGGATTTCGAGAGGATCTTGTGCAAGAGACCAAAGTCAAATGAGGATGGAGCCTAGATCTTGTCCCTCCACGGTACAAACATTAGTTTATTACCTTCCACAAAGACAAACATGGGATTCTCGTCGGAGCACCCTATCAACAGTGGAGTCAAACAATCTAGTCTGATTCTTCCCATTTCTCCCATGATTATTGGCGTTTGTTAAAACACTATATTTCTTCGTAATTCTTTGTCTTCGCCCTATTTTAACAATCCTCTTCTCTATAACAATTTGTGGATTATTTTCCTTTTTTCCAAAACCTTTCATCCTCTCTTTTTCCATTTTATTTTCTCTTTTTCTTCTAAGCAAAATGGGAGGGGGTGATGGGTTGTGCAAGGCCCGACGAGCATAAACCATAAACCTAAAGGGGACTAGCACCGTCATCACTTCTTTGTTCCTGACACCCCTCCGGGGATCCCTTGACACTCGATCCCTTGACACTCTTGGGAGTGGTGATAGTCCAACCGAAGTGTGGGTGGGTTTTATCTTATTGTTTATGACTTTATATGGCTTGCACGAAATGAATCTATCTTCAAGGGAAACGAATGTATATGGAAAATGTGATTGAGCATGCTAAGTGCTTAAAGACTTTTTAGTCTGTATTTTTTTAAAAGTTATTGTGAATATATAGAAGTTACAGGGTGGGTGCCTTCTCGAATACACTCTTTTTCCTCAAAAAAAAGATTCGGAAGCCAAGATGATTGTCTTACTTTAGTGGAGAAGCGGCCTACTAGTCGTGTTTGTAGATTCATTATTCTTACGAAGGACCGTTTGTTGTTTGCGAGGTCTCGGTCATTTACATGGATCCACTTCTCAATCCATGGGAATTTGATCATTTATAAACAATCTTGGAAGAATGATCAGAAAGCAGGTTTAGTAAATATCTTCCTTTCTTTCTTATTTATTAATTAGAAAGTGGTATTTTCCTTTCTTCTTTCCTCTTTATCGCATGATGAATCACTTTGTGCCAATCTGTTGCCAATACACTTTTTGGTCTCGTATGAGAATGGAAAGGTTGTGTTTTCTGCATTGGTGGATGAAGTTTTGCAAATGTAAGAGCTTCTCATTCACCATGTTCCTAGAAAAAAAGGTACTTTTCCGGTTGACAGAGAACTCACAAAACTGAAGTATACATACAAATCCATTTATGGATCTATATGGCTGAAATTGGAACTGGAAGGTCAAGAAGTGATGACAGTATACTGCTAGAATGAAACTGCCTTCTGATACTACTAGAATGAAACTGCCTTCTGATTTTTGTATTCAGATAGGATCTATGCTAACCTAAATCCTATCTGAACAAAATGTGGGAAAAGGCTTTGTTATTGTTGTTGTTGTTGTAGATAAGATGTATGTTGACTTCATTGGGAGGCTTGCATATTTATTACACCAGCTGGAATCAAGAAGGAAAGGACTGAAGCAGCAGAAAAGTGACTTCATAATTGCATAAAAGGAGTCGATGAAAAAAGGGGGTCAGCTCAAACCACCGAGACTGAGAACATACCATTCTGCCAGCAAGACGCTCCTTCCCACCTCTCGGAGGTCTGACTTGGTCTCATCAGAATTTTTTGCCCAAACTCCTTTCACCTTCAAATAGCTTCACTAACCTTCCTTCACTGAGGTCTTAGCCCCCCATTGCCGTCTCAACTGGGTTCTTGCTTTCTCATCCTAGCTTAACATTCCCTTGGTTACTCGGAGCTGCTGATCAGGGACTGTGCAAATATTTGGGGCCTCAGGCTCCCTAAGAGAATTGGGTTTTTCCTTTGGTTACTTAGGAGGAAGAGGCTGATGACGCGTGATCGGTACACCAGGCTCCTTGGCGTTATTTCGGACAGGTGCTTAATCTGTAATGATGCGATTGAATCTGTGGAACATCTCTTCTTCTCTTGCCCCTTGGTCTCTCAGATATGGCAGGAGGCTACTATAGCTTGGTGCCGCATCGACGACTTTCAGGCCTTCTGGAATTCGATCTACGCAAGTGCGTCTAGGCCTAGGGGGGAGCGCCTTTACCCCTTGGCTATCCTCTGGGCGGTATGGCGTGGAAGGAATGACTTACTGTTCTCGGGGCAAAGGTTTTATAAGGAGAACGTGAGGGTGTTTGCACAGCGCATGGTGGAAGACTGGGTGTTGTAATGTTCTTGTGAGGCTGGTGCGTGTTGTGTTTTTCTCCCATGTCTTTATTTTTGTTTTTTTGGAATAAATTTTGATGGGGCGGACACCTCTGAGTGTTCCCCTACCTTTCAGACTTCAAAAAAAAACATTCCCTTGCTTACTTTTGGAAAATCATTGCCTTTCTTCTTGAAAACCGACGTCATCCCGAACCCACACAAACACCACAGCAATCACTCAACTCTCACAATAGACGATGAGGGACTAGACACATGATCTTGTACTAGATAAGATTGATCTTCTAAATACCCAATTACATGATAGACTCAACCCTTTACTATTTGTCAACAGTCAAACGAGAGCTTTCAAACTTGGTATAAGTCGTCTGTTCCATCAAACAAAATAAGTTGTTTGTCTGAACTAAAATCTTACCACTTCGGTTAACTGATAATCCCATCCCATGTTAACTTGGACTCCCTTCTGAAAAAAGGATACGTGAGTATGCCATATTCGCAGAAATAGCATGAAAAAAGGTTGCTAGGAAACTTCTTTAGATTCATCTTTCATTTTTAATGTTAATTTAATTGTTAATACTTATTTACTAACAGAGCCACAATGTGTTTGCCATGCATGTCCTGCACATGCGTGAGTTTTTTACGCATGCTTTTCTCTGCGATGGTGATCGTGAAGGGAATTTATTGATTTCCTCAACCTTTTGTTTCCTCCACCTTTTTTCCGTATGGCATCGCATCATTTGACCGAGAGATTCAAGTTAAACATGTTGCGTGCCTTTTCAGCCCTTAACAGCACTTCCAGAGAATAAATGCAAGCGATGTGGACTTTACGAGAAAGCCTTCTTCAAATCCGATGATGTCTTAGACGAGTGGGAATTATGCTTCGATGATTTTGCCAATGGAACTTACACGCATTTGAAGGAAAATGAGTTCACTGCTACCTTCAGGTGCCCTGAGACATCTGAACATAGTGAGTGCCTCTGAACATCACTACTTACTGTTCAGTCCGTAGTTTCTCGATTTCTTTTATTGCATAACAATTACATGACAGTTTACATGAGATGTCATAGTAAATATGCTTAGTTGTTAGACATCTCTTTCTGATTCTCTTCCCTTGTATGCTATGCGCTTTTCTGAACCTTTAAGTATAAGCCTCCCACTGTGATGCCAGCATGTTATGACTCTGGTCTAACTTGTTTTCACCAAGGTTTTAAAAATCGAACCGGACATCAAACCAAGCATGTATCGGTTTTTGGTTTTTATGGTCAGACCAATAGGACCGGCCGGTCGAACTCGGTGATGACGTCAGCAGTTCAAAAAAAAACGAAAAAGACCGAACCATTGTATTGTTGGTTTGGTACTTACGATTCAACCGGCTCGAACCGAGTTAGACCGGTATATCATACAAATAAATATGAAAAATGCTACATCATATCTTTCGAGGATTTGTTTACTCTTGTCCTTTCAAGTTTTTCCATAACACTTATACCCCTATTTTTAATACACTTGCATGTGTCCCCTATATTTTTACAAAATCAATAGTAATGACCTTTATTAGTACACTTGTGTTCCCATTATATACAAACACAATAATGATATTGAGAATTTTTTTTAAGAAAACATAGGAGCACAAATGAAATTGCTTAAAAGTTAGGGGCATAAATGTTCTTAAAAAATCCAGAAGGTCATAATAATCATATTTCCTAAAATTTATATAAATATATATATGTGATGCAAAAAAATTAATAATTTTAAAAGTATTTAAACTCTAATTAATGACAAGTGTTGTTAATTTATTGATTCTCATAGAATGACTATGGCAATATCTTCTTCATTTGTTATTTTTATCCGTGGACAACCTCATATACAATAGGGATATTTACACCCATAACCCTGAGTAATATGGTAATTACCCCAGAAACCCTCTATAAACACTAATTATCCTCAGGACCCTGAATAACCACGCCGTTTTACACCCATAACCTTCCGTTAGTTTCGTTCGTTAACTCAACCAGATAGTTGAGTTAATCTAACCCACTTCATGATCCTACGGTGGAGGTTAACCAATCATGATCTAACGGCTGAGATTAATAAAAAAAGAAAAAAGAAAGAAGAAAAGGACGGCTTCGGGAGAAGGGAGCTCGACTTGGGCCAAAGATGGGAGGCGCTCGACCTGGTCGGAAAGGAGGTGGGGCTTGCAGGCTGGAGGTGTTCTACCGAAATGGGTCAAGCTTTCACGGCCCGGGGCCGAGGGGAGCTTCGAACAGACTCGACCGGGGGAGGGCGAGCAGGCGCGCGAGGCTTCCAGAGGAGGGGGTGCGCAGGGGCGGGGGGGTGTTAAGCAGGGGTGCAGGCGAGGGGTTGCTTCTGGGAGGAACTCCGTCCCGAGTGCAGCGCGGGGTTGGAGGCACGCGGGGGAGGGAGCGCACGGGGGAGGAGGCTCGCGGGGGAAAGGGGCTGCAGGGGGGAGGAGGCGCGCGGGGGAGGGGGCAGCAGGCGGAGGAGTCGCGCGGGGGAGGGGGGCTGCAGGCGGGGGCATCAACTACCTCCTTCGACAGCGCTTTTTTCTCCAACAAGAGCTCAGCCCGCACCCCAACAAGAGCTTCCTCGCGGTCATCGTCGCCTTCTCCGTCCTCCTCCTCCTCACCGTCATCTTCCTCTGCGCCAGGTGGGCCTGCCGTCAATGACGGCTGGTGGTAACTGTCAGCTCGGGCGATTACGGCTCCACGGAGGACGGGCATGCGATAGACGTCGGTGGGTGGAGAAGGAGGTGATTGATGGCTTCCAGGTGGTCCTGCATTCGGTGCCTGTGAGCGGGGAGGATGTACAGTGCTCCATATACTGAGCGTGTTTGAAGAGGGGGAGAAGGTGAAGGTACTGCCTGGGTGTGAGCACGGGTTCCATCCGTCGCGCGGGGGAGGGGGCAGCAGGCGGAGGAGTCACGCAGGGGAGGGGGGCCTGCAGGGGGGGTGGAGGAGTCGCGCGGGGGAGGGGGGGCTGCAGGCGGAGTCGTGCGGGGGTGGGGGGGGGGGCTGCAGCCGAAGTCGCGCGGGGGAGAGGGGCTGCAGGCGGAGTCGCGCAGGGGAGGGGGGCTGCAGGTGGAGGCACGAGGGGGCGGGGGGACCTGGGAGGTCGAAGGGGAGAGGAGGAGGTTGTCGGAGGAGCTTGCTGCTTGGAGGAGGAGGTGGGTGCTGCTTGGAGGAGGAAGAGGATAAGGTGGAGGACTTTTTTGTAAATAATAGAAACTTAAAGGGTATAAATATAAAATAACATAACGGATACCGTCAATAGTTAACGGTAAAATGGATGGAAGTTTACTCAGGGTTATGTTATGTAAGGGTTAAACATTATTCGGGGTTCTGGGTGTAATCGTGCTTGCGCGGGTTCCTGGGGTAATTACGAGATTACTCAGGGTTATGGGTGTAAATATCCCTATACAATATGGGAAGAGAGAGACTATGGTCATATGGTAGGAAGAGACAAGCAAAAATGAGTCATTAACACATGTGAAGGAGAAGGGATAAAGGAGTTACTATACTATGGGCTGGAATGAGACTAGATTGTGAATATTTCTGAAAAAAACTTGTATTTGTTAATTTATTGAAAATTGTTTTTGTCAAAAAAATGGATGGCTGAACCGATGGTTTAGTTCAATTGGTTCAACCGGATCTAAGCGGTCCAACCGGGTTTTGAGTGGTTTTTATTTTCTGAATAAAAACCAGATGGTTGGACCGTTTTTCCTTCAGTTCTTGGTTTAACTGGTTCAACCGGTCGGTTCGGTTCGGAAAACCCTGGTTTTCACTTTCTCGCCATCTCATCCTGTGTTTTTCGAAGATTCAATATTGTCTGGATATTAAATGGTGTTTGCATTTTTTTCCTTTGAAAATCTTGTTGCACTGGCAACTGACTTTCTAACATTATTTGGACTCACTCCTGTTGGAATCAGGCTCCAACCCGAACTCTCATAACCGCAAGCGCACAAGCGTGGCCTTGGTCGTGACAATCAGCATAGTTGCATGTGCTGTGCTTCTTGTGATTCTGGCAGCTGGTATCAAGTACTGGCAGAAGAAGAAACGAGAGCAAGACCAGGCACGTTTCCTGAAGATGTTTGAAGAAGTGGACGACATCGAGGATGAACTTGGACTCGGTCCATTATAATTCTGATCTTAAGCACAGGAGACGTGATGAAAATACCACTGTTTCTGGTCATACTGTTGATATCTGCATACATACACATGTATAGATGCACGAGCGCGCTTCTTTTTCAGATAGTTGTTTCAGCTTCTTCACGGATGGAGGAAAGATGTAATTGAGTTATTACAATGACAACTTTTGATTTATTTATTTTTCCCATCTTCTCAACTAAGTCCATAGATCTGAATTCAGGTAATGTTAAATTTCTAAATTTATACCTTCATGACAAGCATGAACAAGTAATTCAAAATTTATCAGTGTAAGATCGCATAAAAATGATTTTTTTTATCAATTTAACCTTATTTGATTCTGTAATATCAATCATGTTCCTTTTTGTAATATCAGTTGTGCTCCTGTATTTCGCATTTCTCCCCTTTTAATCCTAACAAAAATGCAAAACCATGAAACACATAAGGTTCGTTTGGTTGCAGGGTTGGGTACTATTCACAGGGCTGGGTGAATAGTAAACTGTGAGGAGGGGGTACCCCTGTGAATAGTACCCAAGCCAACCCAACCCTGCAACCAAACGAACCCATAAGAATATAGGAGCATGACAGGCCATATCAGTATCGGTAGCATGTTGATACGATATACCAAGGATATATCGATGTCAAATCGCCAATATCGAACCGATTTCGTGAAGAAAATGACCTTGGAAAGTAAAACATCAGCTATATCGGCGATACATCGGTCACTTGTCGATACCGATATATCATGATATTACCTTCCACGATAAGATGCACAACAAAAAAGACATAACTAGACATAACAGATATTGCAAAAGATAAGAAAGGTGCAAGTGATAAAAACCCTAAAAATAAATGGAGCAATTAACTCTAATGTTCTTGCACAGAATTCCATACAACTCCGGTTGGATCTGCAAATCAAACATTCCTATACAAAATAGATAAATACGTAATTGTCCGTTTTCCAATCCATGGATTTCGGTACAACCAACGTTCTTTTAATTGGCTAACAAAAACAATTCACTTCTACTACTAATCATCAGCGATCAAATAATAAAATGTTTGCCCACGAAAATCGAACACAAATCCCGTGAAGGGAAATCTACTATCAAAATGCATATAATAAAAAAATCTCCAAATTACTAGCTACCACAGCTATCTTAAATAATTTTAAAATTTCTAAAAAAAAGAAGAGGATCGTATCAAGAACGTCAATCTTTTTTTATTTTCAACTCCTGGAAGATAAGTCTTTAACTTAAAGAAAAATACATAAGATGATTAGAGCCACCGGCTGATCGATAGAAGGCAAGCAAATCCCAAAGTCTCCTGAGCATATTAAACTCTTCTGTAAAAGAAGATGGACTTGAATCCTAAAGCAAACAAATCGAGCAGTTCCACTGTTTAATATGTTAAAAAAAACAGTACCAAGTAAATGAAACAAGTTTTTTTTACGGTTCATCCTCAATGAAGCGCTGGCATCAACAGACCGGACAAGACTCAGTCTTGAGGTGACTCGTCGTCCCTAGGGGATGGACGCCTCCCCACATCTTCATCGTCGTCCCTCGGGCTTACGCTCCTCCCATTAGTTGCCTTTGGACTACGGTAGCGACGGCCTGCATATGGACTACCATTCTCCTCGCTCATGGGGCTCCTGCTCCTGCTCTTCCTCCCCCTTCTAGGGCTCTGCTCATAGTCAGACCCGTTGCGCTCAATAGAGGCTGCCTTCCGTTCCTTGGGAGGGGGGCTCATGCTCGTGTCTCTAGGGCTCCTGCTGTCCCTCGCCCTAGGGCTAGGGCTGTAGTCAGCAGCTCCATTGCGCTCCTCCGATAACTTTTTCCGCTCCTCGGGCGGAGGGCTCCTACTGGCCCTTGGGCTCCTGCTGTGGCCTGGAGAGGGGCTGTGCCTCCTCTCCTTTGGCGGAGGAGAAGCATCGCGGCTTGGGCTCCTGCTGTATGCCGGGCTCTTCGACCTCTCTCGCTGTCTCCTTACAGGAGATCTCGAACGGCTGAAAATATAAAAGAGAAATCAACACTGCAATGTCAAATGAAGAGCCCTTTTTCTAAGGACAAAAGGGGAGAATATGAGAACTTAGAAATAAAATTAGTCAGCATCCTAAAAATTGCGATAAAAGGAACAACCGTGTGAGCATAAGATGTATAGAAGAAATCAGCAACAGCCTAAAAGAAGTTGAATGTGTATGCTTACTTTTTACAGGACTACTGCAACCGACAAATAATTGGACTATACAGAAATCAAATAAACCAAATCCAAGCCGTTCAAAGGTAAATGAAAGTCATCCTTTACTATAACATATCTTTGTTAACATTATGGTTACGGGGTGACTACGCACGCATAAAGTAGAGAGTTCGTCCATCAACTTCATTCCATGATTAGAAACTAAAGAAGGAAAAGGTAAATTATGAAAGTTTAGCTAAGGATCGCTTCTAACTAAAGAAAAACTTTTCTGCGCAAAATTAAAAATCTTTCAGAAAAAGCAGCATACCTGTAGCTGCGACTGCGGCTTCTCCCACGGCGAGGAGATGGTGACCTTGAAGCAGATCTTGAATAGCTTCTTCCACGTCTGAGCATATAGTCAAATGTACATCACAAATACTTTTCACGCAACACAGAAAAAACAGCAGAGATACCTTGTTGTCCATGTTAGGTGAAATAACTTGAGAGAAGAATAAAGACTGAATACCTGAGGTTTTTCGGACTGTTCTGGCAATTTCTTTCAATGTGACCCCGTTCACCACATCGATAGCACTTATTTTTCCAGTCCCCAGCTTTGCAATCCCTAGCCCAGTGTCCATCAATCCCACAATTGAAACAGCGACCAGATCCAGGAGGAGGACCCCTTCCCAAGTACTCACGAGAACCACCAGGACCGCGCGGTCCCTACATTCAAAATCAAAGAAATGGAAATGCAACGTTAACAAAAGCCTAATTCAGAATTCCAGATCTGTTTGGCTATAAACAATTGATAAGGAAAATTCCAAATACATAACGATCAAATGGAGCATCCAACTCCGCTTTCTTCCTTTCGGGGGACCTGGGTTGGCTTTTTGGGGAGCCAGTCCGCACGCCTCTCACATCCCAGTTGGCATGCCTGTGGCCATGTTCCCTGATCGAACAAAGCTTGGTTGGATGTGGAATCTAATCCACGAGTGGTTGCAGTTCGAATTGATGGATAAGAGATCTGTTTCTACTCAAAGCATTATTTTTAAACATTCATCGAAGCTATAGTCTCGAGCAGCCTCATTGAGGTATGCGCCTCGAGGCATATGAGGCATGTCTCAAGGTGTATGCCTCAAAGCGTGCCTCGAGGCTCTGCCTCAAACCTCAGCAGATTTTTTATTGTTTTCTGCTATATAATCTTCCCTTCTCTTTGATTGTGAGCTTTTCGTCTTTCGTAGACAAGTAATCTCTGAGCTGAGCTCGTGATTCATTGAAACGCAATTATTTTGTAGTTTATTAACTTATTAAGCTTATTTTGTTTTTGTTCCGCATGTACTTTATAAATCAACATGAACAAAATTGAGTATTGATTCCTTAAATCTAATGCCTTTACTCTTTAGTATGAATCAAACATAAATACTTTCTTTATTGAAATGTTTGGATGCAAGACCCCTACTTTGACCTTAATTTAGAAGAATATGTTTTGTAAACATGTCTCATCTTTGCTTTTATCAGTAAGACCAAAATGGCACATCAAAACATGCATGAACAACATTAATAACATGCAATAGTTAAATATTTTATTGCCCAATCATTATGGTAAAGTAAAAAGTGATCACTGCTTTCATCTTTCGCAATTGATTGGCACACATATCTCAACCAAAATAAAAAGGTGTGGACATCCAGGCCCTTTAGTATTCAGAACTTTACTATTACTGAGACTTGCCCAATTTTGTGCTTGCAAATCCATATTTATTTGACTCCTTACAATTTGATAGTCCAAAAGAAGAGAGTTATTTAACAACTTACAACAACTTAGGCTTAAATTTAGTATTTACCTGCTTGTTTAAAGATATGACATCAATGTTTAGAGATGGAATGATGACTTGTTTATGTTTTAATTTGCTTTATTAGCCTTTCATGTGTTTTGATGGTCGAATTATTTATATTTTGAACTTTTATTGTTATTGTTGAGGATTTGAGATAGTTTAACTTCCACGTAGTGCAAATTTGGAAACATGAAATTAGCCTTGAAATGTCAGAGTTATGTTTCTATCAAATCTATCAAAATGTAATTATGATTAATTATCGTATTTATGAAAGTTTTTCCTTATGGAGTGAGGCTTACGCCTCAAGGCATGCCTCGAGGTGATACTGGGAAAATGCCTCATATTTTTTAAAACCTTAATTCAAAGGAATGGATCTCTCTCTCAATATATATATGGCTTCCTTTGTCCAGAAATTCTAGATGGTAACATTCCATACATGGTCGATGGCACCCATTCCCATTTCCCAGTACTTAGACGCGTTGACAGGTTTTGAAATAGTTGGATTGTGAACAGGAAACTCAAGCTCTATTGTCAATAATAAGAATGGAACAAAAATGAAAGAAATTGTGGGCTTCAATACTAAATTGTGGAATGACGGCCATACCTTCACATGCACAGTCCTTGTATAAACTAAATCACTGCCATCAATAGTCACCTCTACTGTATAAAACATTGCAGCAGCCGTCGTAGGATTTATGGCTCCACTTTTTGACAATGTCATGACATGAACTTCATTGAACTTGCCAAAATTATCTACTCAGCCATATTGATAGCTGAGGAGCATTCCATTGCATTTAACATGCATGTCAGACTAAATTTAGACTTCATCAACGTCCATCGTCCTTTGCTGACAAGGATTCATAGAGGTGCTGCTCTTGTGTGCAGTCAAATTTCCAGTCTTTCCATATAACCTACAGACTGGTGCAAGCAGTATGCGAGCCATACAAACATACAGGGCATGACATACATGAATCGCAGCATCTTTAATAAATCACTAGCATCATTTGCTGAGTACACCAATAACCTAGGAACCTCGGCTATTTCCGCAGCACCAGTGAAAAATAAATGATGTAGCACAACTCTAAATTATTGCCAGCAATGTGCCAGGGGCATGTCAAGTTAGAGGAATACTTGATGAAGTAACTAAGCACCTGAGTAATCACATGTTGGTTTTCAATCTAAGTATACAATACCGGGTTTACTAAGGCAATTGAATCAACTATGAATAAATCTAAAGGATGCAAGATGTCTACTACAAACCAGAATGGTATCCTATAACTAGCCCAAAAATGCTTGTGAGAGGAACTATCTATTTTGCGGTACAGTGGTACACTAAAAGTTTTTTGTTGCTTACTTGACGCCAGTTGAAGCACATTTAATGAAACAATGCAATCAGATTTAAGACATGCAAAAAAGCCTGCCTTTTTTCTAATTGTTTTTTAACAATTTGTCCTATGTTTTCATATAGACTATTAAATTTTATTTTTATTTCAAGATCATCCATGGAATGGAGTAGAATGAAAGTTCTATTTCTTAGATGTGGAAACCTTGAAATCTCCCCTTGAGATCATATTTTTTTCTTTCTATAATATTCAACAACATTCCATAATCCAATTCATAAGCTGTTGGAAATCTTAACCCATTCCCTGTTGGAAACAAATAATTTGCCTTGTTGGACATTTAATATTCACTGTTGGAAATGAATAAGCTGGGACATTTTCCCATATTTATCGTGTCATTAGAAAATAACTATCTGGGATAATAAACAATGGAAAAAAACTAAGATATCATGTGTCAAAAAAACATTTAATCCAAAAGCTTCGAAAACCAAACCCAATGAACATATTGCTGAGACAACTTCGATATTTCTTTCCACATGGTACCATAAATCTAAAATAGCTATCATTCTCAATAAGGTCATCAGCCAAACTCTGAGATATATGCTATCAAGCCTACAGGAAAATTACTATAAAATAGTGAAATATTTGTGTTCATCTGTACAATTTTATCAGGAATGGCAAGCATGGCAACACAGAATATAGCATCCACTTACTCCTCGGGCGAATTCCACTATCAATCGGCTCCCTCCAAAGTCCCGGCCATCCAAAGCATATCGTGCATCATCAGCATCTCGAGGATCTCTGAATTCCTAAAACCCCAAAATCACAAAAGAGATGCAACAACAAAAGCCGTATGGCTTAAAATGGTGATGGACAATCCTTAAAGTCAAATAAATACCCAAAAAATAAAACAGGCTCAAAAAGATATTAAGATAGAAAGCCACATACAACGAAGGCGAAGTCATGCTTCATATCCACATCGCGTACTCTGCGGAAACGGTTGCCAGAAACAGTAAGGCCATCAAGACTTAAGTACTGAAGGGGGTGCTACTTCGTCTTCAGAGAAATAAACACCACTTTGCAATTCTTGCCATTTCCAATAAAACATGCAATAACATTACAGAAAGAACCGCCAAAGTCTCCTACAGATTTCGCAAGAATATCCACCAATCCACCAGGGGGCCCTCTCACCATTGACCACCAAGTGGGGGAAACCCCATAGACCTTCAACAAGATCATTCAAGTTAAAACAAAAGCCCAGGTCCTGACCTCCTAGCATGTAATCTGTAGAAATAATAGAGCATAGCCCTGTGAAGAAAATACTTGCCAGGTGGAGCCCGAGTGACCTAACCTCTTCGCTCAACCCTCAGATAAACTTGGTTAATTCTAAAATATTTGTTGGCTCAGTACTTTTGAGTCGAAAAAACTGAGGCTTCATGCAGGTATGAACCAAAAAAACTAAACTAAAGAAACTACTATCTCCTAAGTTGATGGGCTATATGGTTAAAATATATGATTGATTGCATCATTGATTCACTAGTAATGGATCCAAAAGGTCACCAGTGAAGACCAATTTAATCTACAATAGTTTCCTTTCAGAAAATTAACTTGATTGGTTTCCATTATGTACAGATATATCTGATATAATCATATGTAAACTAATCGTAAAAGTAAAGAGTAGTTTATTGTTTATATTTACTTAATTATTTCTTATTCTTTTCCTCCCAAAACTGATGGAACACCAGTACTTACTGCTATCTATCTGAAAGTATTACACTACCAAAATATGTGTTTACCTCCCATATCTGCTAAAAAGATCTTCCAAGTCTCGAGACCTGGTTCGAGATGACAACCGTCCAACATAGAGACGAGTATTCCCGTAGCGGTCATCATAGCGTGGCATTTTATCTGTTTCAAACAGAAGAAAGAAGTAAAACATTCACCAATAGCTTAACAGATAAAAGTAAGATACTGCACGCCAATATATACTAAACAAATTTTTTCAGAAAAATTATGCTCTAAACAATGAAGTAAATGCAAATATCTATCTTGAAGTGTTACAAAAATAGACACTTGCTTTAAGATTCATTCTTATTATGTAACAAAATCCACCAAATTGCTTGATCATTTTTTAGATTGCAATACTAGCAATGCACATTTCATAGACGAGGAAACAAACAATAAAACCTATGTATGATATTTTATGTGATTAGAAAAAAATTAATCCAAAGTATCAAAAAAGCATCCACCTATCATAGACTTAATCTTTTCAAACAGCCCCAAAGATCACCTCCAACCAATCATTTTTACTTTATCATGTCATCAACTAAGTTAACAAAATCTTTCAAAAGACAAGCGTTGAGCAACCTATTTGGGATGCCTGACTAGCTAACAAAATCTTTCGAAAGACAAATGTTGAGCAACCTATTTCGAACAGCCCCAAGTCAGTTTGAAAGAGTTACACCATATGCAAAAAGCACAGGTTCTCACCCACCAAGAGACAGAAATTAGATTTTGATACAGATCGAAATTGGCGCGTCGACGAAATAAATAAAATATTTTGAACGGTGGATTTTTGTGGAGAAAATAGAGGGGTTGAGAAAAGAAACACGCCGGATGCACGAGGTTTGAGAAGAAGAACGCATAGATCGCAAGGAGAGAGAGAGACAAGAGAGAGGGAGATAAAATCTCAATTTTTTTATAAATACTGAACTGTCTAAAACAATGGACCATCATCCCTTTATATAGGAGGGATGAGATTACAAAAATAGAAATTTAACTAATTATCCTAAATTGACTCTAACTAATTAACCGATTAATTTTAAATTTCAAATCATTAACTAATTAATCGAGATCACAGGCGATCTCATTTATTTAATTAAAATTGCGACAACTCAAATAAACGTAAATAAAATTGACAGATAAAATTAACTAAATATCCAGCCCTATATTTTGGTTCCACGCTGCATCAACTCTCCTCCGCTTTTAAAAATTCATCTCCTGACGAATTGCTTGATCTTCGGGTTGTTGACGGAGAATTTCCACATGGCTTGTTGATCGAATTTCCCAATTTCTCTCCTTTTCCATGTTACGTTTATAATTTTTCTGATTTGAGGGGTACGGCTGTAAATTTTCTATCCCTTCATTTGAAAGGATTTCATAGCATAACACATCCTTTAATTGCCCCTTTTGATAAGAACTTTTGTAAGCGGGGCTTTTCCTGTAATTTTTCACATTTAACCTCTCAACCCCAAATCTCAGGGATTTGATTTCCCACGCTAGGGTTACCTTCTTATTAGGCTGGCGGCGCATGCTTGGGGTGGAGAACCATGGGCGGCAGCCCGGACTTGGCGGTGGCGCGGGTGCCTGGATGGCTGCGGGAAAGGTCGGGAAGGCTTGGAGGGGATCTGGGGAGCGAGGAGACAGGGAGGAGTTGGGGGAAGGGGTAGCGGCAATGGGGGAAGCGGGATCGCGGTAAGTAGCGCGCGGTAAGGAGGGGATCTTGGGATGGGCGAGGCGAGGGAGGCGGAGTAGGGGATGGCGGCGCGATGGGGCGCGCAGGGGTTGCGGCCTGGGAAGGGAGAGCCGAGGAGAGAAAGAGGGGAGGAGAAAGATGGTTGGCGGTGTGCCGAGGGGAAAGGCGGCGGTGGGGGAGGGGTTAGGGTTCGGGGAGGGGAAAACAGCACGGGGAAAGGGGAGGGGGGGGGGGGGTTACGGGCACGGGCGCGAGGGAGAGAGGGGGGTGTTTGGATGGTGGGGGTGGTAGCGGCGGGTGGTGGGGGTATGGGATTTTGGGTTGCAGGGGCAAAGACTTCGGGGATGGGGTTTGGGGTTGTGGGATTTGTGCCACAGGGGAGGTTGGTGACGGCGCATGGAGGGGTGGCGCTGGGGCTGGGGTCGTTGGGGGCGTAGTTCGATTTCGGGGGGTTCTGTAGGTCTGAAAATACCTGGGCAGCGAGCAGTTTGTCGCTTTTCTCCTCTGAAACGGCCTGGACAGCGATCGAATCATCCTTGACGGCGAGTTTTTCTTCATCAAAACTTGGGACAACGGCTTCGGTGGTTGGAGGCTTTGATTGGACAGCACGTAGAGTCGCGAAATCAGCCATAAGATCTCGAAACATGGAATGGAAGTTGGTTTGCGAATCACGTAACATGCACTCTGTCTCCTTGTTGTAAGCGTCGATGGCAGAAATGGCTCGTCGTTTTTGTTCGGATGAACGATGGTCCCTTGATGCATGTCGGTGCGAGCGTCTGGACGGATCGTCAGATCATGAGGACGATCTGTAGGCCATGCTCTGATACCAAATGATGCAAATCGAAATTGGCGCGTCGACGAAATAAATAAAATATTTTGAACGGTGGATTTTTGTGGAGAAAATAGAGGGGTTGAGAAAAGAAACACGCCGGATGCGCGAGGCTTGAGAAGAAGAATGCGTAGATCGCGAGCATGGAAGGACATATCGATATCGATATCGTTTCGATATCGTGTCGATATCGATATATCGTTGTATCTAGGATTCTTTCTGAAGAAAATACCGCAAATCGGATATATCGATATATCGATTTCGATATCGGTCCCATGTCGATACCGATATATCGGCGATATATCGCCGATATATCAGGATACGGCCTTCCATAGTCGCGAGGAGAGAGAGAGACAAGAGAGAGGGAGATAAAATCTCAATTTTTTTATAAATATTGAACTGTCTATAACAATGGACCATCATCCCTTTATATAGGAGGGATGAGATTAAAAAATTAAAATTTAACTAATTATCCTAAATTGACTCTTACTAATTAACCGACTAATTTTAAATTTCAAATCATTAACTAATTAATCGAGATCACAGGCGATCTCGTTTATTTAATTAAAATTACGACAACTCAAATAAACGTAAATAAAATTGACAGATAAAATTAACTAAATATTTGGCCCTATATTTTGGTTCCACGCTGCATCAGATTTGCAGCATTTCAGTCATGTGGTGGTTAGATCGAATTTAGGAACATCAAGCATAGCTATATGCTTAGCGATATACACATGTAATTTACTCTGATTCCAAGTCTTTAAACAGAAACACTAGCCATGGACCTTCAATGTCACCTAATTAAAAGAATATTCTGATTGACATAAGTTCACTATATATCCATCATAAATCTTATATGGCATCTGCTTATTTACCAATGTGCTTCTTACTTTCTTGTAAGGTTGAAATGCACATGTCTGGTACGATCTGCTAATTCAATGCATCAGAAATTTCCTTCCGTATAACAATATTGATCATATTTTTCAATTTGTTTATTTACATGTAGGATACTAATTATGCGAATATAATACAAGTTCTGATCTATAAGAAAATCAAGAAAGAGACACAGCTTACTCATGCTTATACATGCCTTTACATAGAGAAACATAGATGCAATGCCTGCTGCATAGCTGGAACGGCGAACTCGTTGAACTAATGATCCGAATCACATAATGTCTATTACTAAACGGGTTAACCTTATGATCTTTCTCACAATCTCTTCCTGAAGCCTGATATCAGATTATCCCTTTTGTATTTCTATTAGAAGATGGAGTTTAATGGTACTGAAAGGGTGAAATGGAAATGACATGTTGCCGAAATCCTAGCGAAATTCATAGGTAAATCCACCTCGTGACCGTTAAATTGAACTGGTCTGTTTTAAATATAGAGAGAATAATACAATCTGCAGCTGGTCATTTAGCAGAAAATGATAATCAAGCATATATGGCCAAAGTATATCATCATTTGGCATATAACATTCCAATATGCATTGGTCCTGTAATAAAGAACACAACATCATCAACGCAAAACTATGTATGATCCAACCACACTGATCCGTGTAATAAACTACAGTCATCACAAATATTCAAATATTTTTAAGAAAAAATATCAAATAATAACTCTATGATCAAGAAACTTCCCCTATAAACATCGTCAAAATTCATCCCAACTTCAACATGTAAACTGCAAATCTACAATTCTAAATCATCTCACATGCAGATTATTCTTGACCTTTGAAGACACTGATGCCCAACTAAGATAATGCTTATTGTATAAAAGTCATAGCTGGCCAAGACGGGATTTTAAATAATAACCAATACACACAATTTTCAGCATTCCAATATGGCCCTTCTCCAACAATTAATACATCGACACTCCTTTTGCCGTCTTTTTAAGAAGTGATTGACATTATTTTGTCCTAAATAAGCTTAATAAAAAGTAAAACATGGGCAACATGTTATACTGTTGAAATTCAACATGTCCTACACATGTATATCAATAGCATGTCTCTCTATTTGTAAATATGCATAGGGCCTATAGTAATAAACACTACATCATTAGCGCGAAACTAACATGGAAGATGCAATCACACCAATTTCTATAATAAACTGCATGTCATCGCTAATATTCTGATATGATGAAGTCAACACATGCTTTACGCACAATCAAAAAATCCATGCGTTGTCTGAGCACATGATCCATCAGCTCAGTGCCTACTAATATCCTCTGACCGCTAAAAATCAGAACCAAGATTAGTTACTTCAAAGTAATCGACATCACATTATTTCGCGTTAAGTACAGACTAATTTTCACTATTTTATCATAACATAAAGAATTTATCTCATCAAACCATCCAAATTACATCCAAAATTTTCATTTCCTGCAACGCCCTAAACCTCGCCCTTTTTCTTATCAATATTCATTTTTCCCGATCAAATTAATCCAAATTATACACAAAATTCTAACTTTATGCAACACCTTAAACCTCCGCAGTTCCACTTATCGCAAGCAGATAACTTTCAACAATTTTCCCCGAACGAGAACCACAATCCTCGTTCTCAGGTCTGAACTCGCATCAATGATCGGGAAAACAGCGGATCCGTCCAAATAGCAACAGAAGCACCGCGAAACAAACATTCTGACGCAAAACAACATCAAATTCCCAGAGAACAAGAACAAAAAAACCTAGAAAAGGTCCTTACTTGTCGATCCTGGATCGGATCTCGGCCGGGAGCTCCGCCTCTAGAGGAACACGCTCGATCCCGGCGGATCTGGTTGGGACGACGTGATCGGACAACGGCGCAGGAGCGGATTGCGACGAAGGCTGTCGGCGGCGGCGGAGGACACGAGAGGGGAAGTGGAAGCGTTAGGGCTCTTTGATAAAAAAACCTTTGAGCTTATCTTGTTCCGATTTTCCTTCCTTTGGGCAGAAGGAGATCCTGATCGTCGATGTAGATCCAACGGTTGAAAATTGGACAGCGAGATCTGGATTGGGTGGATAATATGATGATCGTAGTTATGGCACAAAATAAAATTTAAATTTAATGGGTTAATTTTTTTTTACTGTACAGTTACGAATGCCACCAAATTTTAGTGGATGTTGGGTTCGGGAATACGCGAGAATAATGATGGGAGTAAGGATAATAATGGTTTATTTTTCTTTTGGTTGGAAAGATAAGAATAAGGATAATAATGTGGAACGAGAGTATGTAAAATGCAATAAAAATAAAAATAAGGATAGAATAAGGTGAAACAATGGGATGTGGATGGGAATAGATGTACTCTTGGGGATCGTGTCAGTCAGGGAATTGACCCCTTATTTCAGTGCTTATTTTCCAAACGAACATATCTAAGATTTATAGTCTAATACCCTGAAGGTATGGTTTTTTCCCAATGATGATTTCCTTTGTTTATTGACAACAATGCTTATACACATTTTTTAAATTTTAAGTAAGATTTTCTTTAAAAAAATACAAAATGAGCATCTCATCCTTATAGCGTTAGATGATTTCACATTATAATGGGGATTGACAGACCTCGAGAATTCAAGTGTCCGACAAAAAAATGATACATCATAGCCACACACAAAAAACTACAGACTTCGTGTTGCAAGTGCGGAGATATCCCTGACAATGCAAAATTGTTTCCAATCGAAGTTTGTCTTAAATTTCTTTCGTTGAACAGTAAGTGGTTGAAGTAGTGAATTTCAATCGATCAAAGAGCATGCGTGATTGACATTTCAAGAGGTTGAACAATATCGTATTATTCATTAATGCATTTAGAAAATGGAATTCGTAAGATCATCTATCTTTGACCTTTATCGAGTCATGTGATATATAAATCAATGTTACAATGAACACAGAGATTACGTGCATGATGTGTTTCATAGATTGCATCATTTCTTCGTGAACTTTTATACGAGGCTTCTGTGATTTTGTCCTTGGATGCTCTTTTATTCGTACACATGAGTGAGTGAGAATCAATACATTAATCGGTAGCTAGAATATAAAAATGCTTCTTTTGTAATGCTTAAGTTTTGATAATGCTTAAGTTAGGGGAATTCTCTTAAACTCGAGAATCAACAGTATTTTATTGAGATTGACAAAACTCTTTCTAGGAACGTAAGAAGATGCGAACCGCCACACGTCCGACAACAAAGCTTTGCTAAGTTGGTCCAGAAAATTGGTAACAAGTTGTTAAGAAGTAACTATACCTATATTGTGGAGATCAAGTTCTTTCCAAGCTTCAAAGCACCAACGGAGCCCGATTCCTTTGTTCAGGTTTCTACCTCTCTTGAAATCCAATAAAGTAATGTATAGTCCAAATGAGATGTCTTATAGCCGATCTATACGTTAAACATCGCCTTACGACCTCTGCGTAGTTGCCTTTCTTAAGCATGCAGCAGAATGGTCGAACCACTTTAACCGCCAAGGGCAAAGTTTGATGTAGGACACTTGAATCATCCTCATTAGCTCAATAGTGTTCCACCATAAGGCATCCTTATTATTAGTAGTAGTATTGATTAATTAATTAATTCCCGTCTTTAGTTAACCCTTTGATTAATTTGGGCCTCAATGGTTCAATTCGAATGGATCATGAACCCGATTGGGTCAAGTGGTTCACGAGCTATCTCGACTAACTCAACCAAGTGTGTTTCACACAATTGGCCTTTATTTTGATTTGGATAACCCGGCAATATTATTTAAAATATGTCATATGACATATTTATCGTGTCCACTGTCATCCAACGAAAGAATCTAGAATCTCTCAACAAGAATCTGGAATCAAGAATGTATCTCCTTTATTTATCATACATCTCTTTCCCAGATAAAAAAATAGTAAATCTTGATGTTGTGGTTCGAGTGCCCTACAGTCTTGTCCCCGCATCAAGGTTTTAAAAATCAGATCAGACATTGAATCGGACAGTCATCGGTTTGGTCCAATCAGGTCAGATCATCGGTCCAAACCGATCGGACTGGTGATGATGTCAGCATGACGTCATCATTCCTATCGACTCAGGAAAAATCTGATCAGGCTTAATTTACCGGTCCGACTGGTCGAACCGATTTTTTTGAACCGATATACCGGATACATATATGTAATATATATTTATATATCACTGAAATAATCTGTTTAAAATGTCAAATATTTCAATAGAATAACATGATTGTCTGTTTTGAGTAAAACTCTACAAAAGGTAATCACATTTTCTAGCATTGTATATGAACATAATATTATATCATTTCTTTACAGTTGCTTTTAGAAAATTACTCTAAGAAAGTTTTGGCATAGCCATATATTCCAAAAAAGAGAGGGACATAACTTATATCGCGGAAGTTAAGAAGTTCACAAGTGATAAAAATCCCTTTATTTCATTATTTAAACTTTTCTTGAAAAAATACCAAACAATAAAACTGAGTCAATCTGGGTCAACCCGATCTGGACCTTCTGGGTCAACCCTATCTGGCCACTGCCCGGACCTGGTTTTTTATTTTCTTTTTTTTTAAATTAGTTACACAAAACTGACTGAACCGATCGGGTCAGAGCCGGTTCCCAGTCCAACCGGTATGACCGGCTCATCCGATCCGATTTTTTAAACCCTAATACCCAATCAAGATTCCGCAGCCTAGCTATGAAGAGGGGGAAGCTATTATCACTTTCTCATAGGAAGAAATCCGAGAAGTTAGCAAACCTTTTGAGTTGTGCTTGATTGGGAAATTTTTTAAAATCAGATCAAAGCTCTTATGGAATTAGAAAACTTTGTTCGGAAATTGGTGCAATTCGAAGGATATGTACAGTTTGGAGTCCTTGATTCCAAACATCCTTATCAATTTCTTTCATATTCTGATCATATTAACATGTATCAGTGGAGTGCTTGGAAGGTGGCAATAACTTAATGAACTTGATTATATAGTCTCCATGTTATCATCAGATGTGGGAAAAGAGAAATCAAACATGAAGTATTGTATGAAAATTTTCCTCATTATTGCGACTTCTACAACAATATTGGCCATGTCCATGTGGATTGTTTTCATTTTAAGAGTTCTTTGGGAATGTGGCGTTGGACTTGTAAGCCATCGGTGACCCATTAATGCAGTAAAAATTATTATTTATCGAGTCCAACTGAAGTGAAATGAATGAATGTGAATACACTTTACTACTAATGTCCCTTTGTACAATTAGGGTTAATCATGGACATATTGAATACCGCACAGCCGGGAGGACATAACTGGCTTAAAAAATGTGATATTCAATAAAGTTCTCCAGTCTGAGAAGAGATGGCAATCTTTCTCTAATGATTGATTTCCGACGGACTTCTCGATACAGGTCCTCTACACAGGAATGGAGATTTTGAAGTGTTGGAATAATCAAGTCAAAGAGTTGACTTGATGAGGTCGAGATAAACTAAGACTCCAATCATAATTGTCACGACCTGGCACACATCCTTTAACCTGAGATAGATATGCATCTATATGCTTGAGTATGCACATTTGATAGACCAATAGGTTGGTGACCTAGCCAATGTATGTATATCGTCAAGTTGGTGTGCGCATAAAGTCGTATGAGATGTATGATCTCTCGAAAGAATCATACAAGTTCATACTTGATGAACCGGGAGACATAGCTCACTTATGAGATATTTTTGAGGTCAAAATAAATTCCATGCATGGTCATCTAGTTTATGAAACGAGACACAAATTCGAGATATTAATATATGACTTTGTAAAGTATATGATTAATATTGTCGTCCAATTATCAAATGAGAGATCTATTGATATATTCTGAAGAAGACAGTCAAAGCAGGGTTTGAACTTTGAATTTATGAAAGTCTTTCAGTGTAAAGGATAAATGAGTATTGGGAATACTCAGTACTACATCTGTTGTAATGGATCATCTATCATGACACTTCCATTCCGAGGGAGTGATGAAACATGATGTATTTAGTGACTCCATTTGACTAGATGATTTGTGATTTAATTGAATTAAATCACAATTCATTTGAATCTAATTTCCAATTCCAATTCCATTTCAATATCCAAATGTTGGAAACAGAAATGATCATGGAAATGTAAATATACAAGCTTATTGATCTCATTTTTTAGCTCTAAATGGTTTGGACCATGATTAGAAATGGCCAAGGAAGCTGGAATCAACTTACCAACACTTTGTCCAGCTAATGGAGAGTGTCATGTGTTTCATTGAGCTCACTGAGATTGTAAAGTGTTACAGCTCGAGCTCAACATTCGTAGGTGATAGATTATTTTGCAAAAATAAAATAAACATTGAAATTGGATAATTGTCCACATTTCAGTTCACTATACATGGATAGTATGATCTCCCCAACATTCTCTTCAAGTATCTGCATTTGTATCTCATGAGTCCTAATGGATCAGGACTCATGCCTATTGATGTCAATATTGTAATAATAATAGTTATTAATACATAATGGTAATTTTGTGAATATGATTCATAACTATTTCCCATTAATTAATATGAATAGTGATTCACAATAATTAATATTTATATAGATATGATTTATATAAATATTTATTTAAATATGATTTACATAATATTTCCAAAGTATAAATCGTGTGAATTTGATTCATAATAATTTTGTAGATGTAAATTGAATTTACAATTAATTTTGGGCTCATGAATCTGATTCGTAAGCTTTGAGGAATAATTACATAATTCACCAATTTTGATAGTGGGGTTATCAAGTTAATTAATTAATAGATAAAATTAAAACAACCTTAATTTGTAGTTAAGCTAAGTTGTTGCTTATTTATATTAATTAGTTATATTAATTAGAGATAAAAAGGAGAAACCTTATTGAATTAGGACTTGATTTAAGCCCTTGATTTAAAATCCAAAGGACTACAACATACATGTTGGATATGTGGTATAAGTATAAAAGGGAGGCAATGCCCTCTTTTTTGCAACACAATTTTGGAGAGCAATAGTACTTAGAAATTTCCATGCATCTGATGACTAAGTTTTTCAGAGGGTCTAGATGTCTCACAAGGCGAGAGATCCAGTCGCTGAATCGACCACTCCAAAATACCCAAGTCAATCAACAATTAACCCACAATGAAATATATGCAATTAATATCAAAAATGTGGAGTTAAAATTTATTATAACTCTACATGCAAATGTGTATATGTGTAAGCATGAGGAGAGGTCGAACTCTGGGAGGCGAATGGTTGTGTGATGGAGTGATTGCGTAATTATTCAATTCATTGTTCATGTCCATTTCTTTGTTGTTTTTGTGGATTTTTTATTTTGTTTATATTATTTTAGTTTTAATTTTAATTTTTTATAATTTTTATTTTGTTTTTATATATTTTTTATTTTATATTTCCTTTATATTTTTAATTATATAATATAGATATATATATATAAAGAAAGATATATAAGAGAAGAGAGAGGAGTAATATAAGGATATATATTTATATGAATAATATAAATATTAGATATAATTCTTTTGGCTTTTTATGTTTTTCTATTTTTTGTTATTTTTCTGATATTTTACTAATTTTTGTGCATTTTTAATTTCAAAAATGTCCCTCATATAGGACTAATTAAATAGGTCGAAAATAATTTGGGTTTTAAAAATATAAAATAATTCCCAAAACTGCCCAAATTAATTTTAATAAGTAAATAATAATATATAGATAATTATAAAAGATAAAAATATATTTTTGGTATTTTTCTAGGGTTTTTCTATTTTTTGTTGGATTTTGGAGCTTATGATTTTTCAATTTTTCTTTTTCTTATTTTTAGGGATTTTCATTTTCTGGACTCAATATATATAAATATACCATATCTAATTTTTTTGTAATTTTTCAAAAATATTTTATATTTTGTTGGTATTTATAAATTAGCAATACAAAAATAGTTCCTTTTTCATTTTTAAATAATTAGGTTAAATGCAAAAAAATGCAAATTAAAGTGTGGGCGTGGAAAGTACACTACATGAAGCATCTAAACTAACTTTTATGGATTTTTAGGAGCTACATAGGTATTTTTAATAATTACATAAAAGATACAAAAATTAAACAGCCTAGCAGGGGCATTTTTGCAAATAAAAATAACTACAGGGGGCTCTGTGCAAAAATACCAACAAAATAAATATTTATTTTAATTTTCAGAACTATTTTACAATTAACAAAAGGCGCCAGGGTATAAATGCAAAATTCACGCGCCTCACGTGGGACTGCACTAAGGCACGGATGGACCAAAATGTAATTAAGGAAAGTACAGGGGTCCTGCTGCAAAATTCACAATTATTTTATAACGTGAAAATTTATTACAGAATTGACTATTAAATACAATAAAAAGCGGGGGTATAAGTGAAAATTACCCCCTCAGGCGCTTGATCCGACGGCTGATACGCGTTACTAATCCACGTGGCGCCTCCACGTTTGTCGATGACGGTTCGCGGATCCACGAGCGAGATCGGATCAGCCTGGCTGATCGGACGGCTGAGGCACGGGTAGATCCGACGGTCGAGGCTCGACCTGGGGAGACCTCCTTCATCCGACGGCGGAGAGGCGAGGTGGAAGAACAGGGAAGAAGGCCGGGATGGATGAACTTCCCCGCCTTCGATCTCGCTTCTCCAGCGTCCTTCGAGGCTTCTGAATCTCCCACTGGCTTCCTGGCAGGTGGATGTAACTGCTGGAGGTGTTGGATCAGGCGGAGGATCATAGGAGCGCCGCCACGACGTCGGAGAAGTCGAGGGGCTCCAGGTACCTCCGATGAACTCTGAAAGCATCTCATGGAGCTTCTCTTTGCTCTTAACCTGCAGGAAAGAACTCATGCGGCTCGAGGGGAAGTCCCTCGACCGGACTTGAAGCTGCATCAACACAAAAAGGCGAGTGGAGATGTTCGCCGGAGCGGAGCTCCGGCAAACTACGGGTGGGCGAATCTACCTAAGTAATCAACTAAAACATGCAATAAAAAGCAATAAATAAAACCTACAGCTAATTCTAAGCTAAGTAAACTAAAGAGCGCAGCTCATACCTGGCCTTGGGCCAAGGAGCAGAGGGCCTCGCCGACGACGGCGGCCTTGGGTGCAACCACCACCTTCTCCGAACGATTCAAGGTACCAGGGGACTCCTCCTGTCACCAGGAATCCACCTAGACCTAATGCGAGGAGGGGAGACGCGTAATGGCTGACCAAAATTGAAGAGAAGGCGGAGGTGGTTTATTTAAACACAGGGTGGCACCCTTATTTGACCGGGCCGAATCAACGAATCTGAAGTATGTACAAGCAATCTAAAAGGGTGGCGTGGATCATGATGATTCTAGGAGAAATTTTCATGAAGGGATCGAAAGTGATTGAGCTATGTATCATCCGCGAAAAATGCAAGAATTACAAGGGATTGGACAAGTCTGACAGAAGTCAGAGGCGCAGGGGGAGTTGACCGGGGGTCAACACTCCCTGGCCTCTGATTGGTCCACCTAGACCTGCTACAGGACAAAATAAGGGGTTTTATTAAAGAATAAATAATTTAAAATAGTAAATGATTTTATTAATTTTTCTATATAAAATAAAAAATGTTTGTAATTTAATGTACTATTTTATTCTGATTTTTATTTATTTATTTTTGATAAATTTTATTATAGTTTTATTTTAATGATGTATTTATAATTGTATTTACATGTATTTTGTATAAATTATTTTTTGTATATTTTATTTTATTATTTTATTCTCTTATTTTATTTATTTATAATTTATTTTTGTGATTCTAAATATATTTTTATTTCATTTTTATGAGTTTATTTATATTTTTAAATAAATAGGTGTATGTAATATGTAGGTATACTTATAGGTATTTTACCTATATTTTATATACATTTTATTTATTTAATGAATTTTATTAGGTTTTATTTTGGATTTGTATTTTTAATAAAGTATATGTAATATTTACAATATGAAAGAATAATAGAATAATTAAAGAATGTATTCCCCTTTTATTTATATACATACATAACATAGGTATTTTGCCTATGTATTTCATAGGCTTATTTTATTTTACAAATTCTTTTGGTTTTCTTTTAATTTCAATATGTACATGTTTTATATATATTATTTACAAAATTCTAAAAATATAAATTTATAGAAATAATAAATAATGAATAAGATGAATATTTTAATCGGTATTATGTCTAATGAGGGCAAATAACCTACTTTCACAGATGAACTCCAAAAATTATGAAACCAAATTTATTAAATAGTTCTTGAAAATCTATATACAATTAAAGTGATTTTGGTAGATTTTGAGTTTTTATTTGCAAGATATGGGTCTGTGAAGTTGAGATTCTGGCTTTTTATTCTGTTATATAAAATGTACATTTGGTATTATTTTTATACAAACTCAATTTTGTATTTTTATTTACATTATTATCTACACCTTTTATGTACAAGATATTTCTATTTGATGAATAAATAATTAAGTACAAAATAGGTGTCAAAAATGCATAAATGAATGAATGAATAAATGAGGAATTTATTGTATTATTGGCCCTTATCTCCCCCTACTTTATTCCTTGTCGACCAATTCCATTCTGGACTTGGTCTCGGGGTTAGGGTCATAAAATATTTGCAATATTTTATTCTTTTTTATTTTCTTCTCTTTATTCTATAATTTTGGCATTAAAAACCTTATTTCATGTTCATTAAATAAATAATGAATGCTATTATGAACAAATTGATGTTATTTACATGCATTTGCTGGGGTTTTTAAGGCCAAATGATAGAATAAAGGTGATGAAATGGAGATTCATCACCCCCCTATACTTGCCTTTGCTAGTCCCTGACAAATACTTATGCAATAAGTACAAAAAGAAAAAAGAATAAGAAGAAAAGAAAAAGCAAAATAAAGAATTCAAAGAATAAATTGAATTGATCATGATTATTAAACTCAGTTGTACAAAATCAAAGTTTGGAGCTCAGGTTAACCTTGGTGTAAAATTATGTGTGGAACCTGGTCGGGAACCAAATTTAAAACATAACAGCCTTCGAGAGTCACAGAACTCTTTCAAATCACCTCAATAGCCTGGTCAGAACTAGCCTACGCCATACGCAAACCCTTATGACTATGAAGCTGACCTGTACAGTGTAAGTGATAGTGGCTCTCCCCAACTGAAATGACAAAGAGACTGACTTCTCCAGAATGACAACCCAATGATTCCCCAATACAGCCCTCTACCGTCGAGGAGCGGGGTATTCCCTTCTAAGTTCAAGTGGCATCCAACTCAAGAGGAGGGGGTGGAGAAAAGAATGGACGGTAGCCAGTGTAGCTACCTATCCTGGGATGCGAGACCAGTGTAGTCAAGTCATCCAGCTGCGGGCTCACATGGTATAACTTTGATGCTCAAGCTTGCTTATTTTCTATACAACATATACATACTCCGGCAGGCACTTTTTATTTTTATTTACAAGCTTGTCCACTTTTTTGGAGTTTTTTTTTCAACATACTATTTACAACATCATTCATATAAGGACTTTTTCCTCTTGAGCCAGAAGACTATCCCTCTTTTGAAGCTTTATTGCAACTCACACTCTCCTGTCATTCGACTTCATTGAAATTGGACCAGGTTGGGGTGCACTTCCCTCCCTAGACGAGGACGAATGTTTCCACCCGTGTGCGTCTCAGACTGGCGAATCCAACCCCCTCACCATTTCAACTGAGTTGAGCCAAGTGAAAGGTGCAAGTGTCCCAAGTTAGGTCACAACCGACAAGATTCATGCGTGTGTCTCGAAAAGTTCTATTTAGTCAGTTGAGGTGACTTGAACCCAGCCCTGATTTCTCAAAGAATTAAGTCTGAATAGACCCGAAGTACCTTAAACCTAGTTCCCATAAGGTTCCAGTGCAGTCAGGTGCGGTAAGGTCCAACCAAGCTCCAATCTTCGACTTTATTGGACTAGTTCAATCATCAAGCTCAATCAAAGAATATGAATGCTATGCAAATGCCATTTACAAATATGCAAAGAATAATGCAATTTTTCAAAGAATCTGAAAACAAAGAGAAAAAATTTTAAACAAAGAATTTGCAAATAAAAGAATTTTGGCATCCAAAGTATGAACATATATACAGCTATTTACACGGGCGTGCCGCTTTATTTGAAAGGACTTAAAGAATTTACAGGTTTTACAAGCGATTTATTTAGGTGTATATATAATTGATAAAGAATTTTTATGTATTTCTATATTTTTTTATTTATTAATTTTATTAAGATGCTTTTATTCCTCAAATTTATTTGGAAAGCATTTTGAAAATTATAGTACAACATATTTTTTACAAATATTTTACAAACAAGTACACACATTTGAAAATCATTCTGCAAAGGTTTTCCAAACAACATATATAGATTTTTCACATATTTTTGCAACTATTTTTCAAACCATTTGCAAATAATTTTTCAAATATTTTATTTCACACAAAGAAAATAAACTTTACAAACCAAAATATTTTTACACAGGTTGAAAACATGTAACAAAACGTTTTCAAAATAGTTTTCAAAAGGTTTTCACAAAGATTTTCAAACTATTTTTCAAACATTTTGCAAAAAACATTTTCACCTGATTTATTAATCAGTATGTACAAAAAGAATTTGAGGAATAATCACTTCTTTTTATTAAGGATTTTAATGGATTTTAAAGAATTATTAGCCATGTTATTAAGAGAATATGAAAGTACGAGTTATGGCTGAAGTATATACAGAGTATATACGACTCCCCTATACTTAGCTTGAGCTATGTCCTCATAGATCGGAAAAGAGAAAGAGAAGACATAACTCGTACTGAGTATAGAAAAGTCTAAAGAATATAGGAATAAGACATGAACGAATGAGAAGTTGACCGTCCCCCCTATACTTAGGATCAAGTAATCCTAAGTATAACAGACTGTACACAAAGCAGGGAGGGTCAAGGGTGGGAATAAACAGATCAAAGAATTAACAAATCAAGGGTGCACCCCCTATACTTAGGACAAAGTACGTCCTAAGTACAGAAAACTGACACAAAGGGGCGACACCTTTTATTTAGATACAGAAGATAGAAAAGGAAAAGAAGAAAAGAAGAAAAGAAGAAAAGAGAGATACATACAGATTCGCGAAAAGATCGTGGAGAATATACGCGTTACTCCCCCTATACTTAGGGTGAGATATTCCTAAGTATAGGCAACAACAGGAGTGACGAAACTGAACGACGAAAGAACAACGCGGTGTGTACCCCCTATACTTAGGAAAAGGTACGTCCTAAGTGTAGACACAAAGATATGGCGATAGATCTGGGGCACACAAAACATGCGGGAGAAAGAATGAACAAGGCACACATATATACAAGTAGTGAAGAACTGGTGGAGTCCAGGACGGTATCTGACAAGTGAATACCATACTCTCGTCGCCGTCTCCCTGTGAGAATGAGGACGCAATCAGAAGGTGAAAAGACACCCGGATATGCAGTCAGGTGGGTGTCAGCTACCGAGGACAAACAGATCAGAAAGTAAAGCGGGGACCGGTAGCATGAAGCAATCAATCGACTCGTAGGGTCAGCATGAAGAAACAGAGCCGATACTATAAGACCGGGAGGAAGAAGGAACAATACAGATTTCTCCGGTCAATCAGAGTCTCAGTAAGATATGGAAAATAGAGAATAGGAGACACCATGGCTTTCGGTGGTCATGAGGTAGGAAGATCACAGGTACACACCAAATACCGCAAGACATGGCTCAACCCTGCGAGGGTCATCAAGGTGAGCAGGTTCAAAGGAACCAGAAATCAGACCATAATCAAAAGACTTGGTCCTGTGATCCGCAGATCGGATACATAGTCAGAAGGGACCAAGTACACAACTCAGAAGACTCGGCTTTGCGCTCCAACAGATAGGAGACACCAGAAATGAAGCCGAGTACCTAGAAAATGATGTACCCTCCCGCAGATAACCCTCGGGAAGTAGTACATGCTAATCAAGATAATCAGAAAGAGACTCGACCTTGCGAGGGTCGTCAAGGTGAGCGGACGCAAAGGCGTCAGTGATCCATCAGACGGATCATCAGGTACTGTCTCGGTAGGTGACAGATCGGCTATCAGCAGAAGAGATCGAGAAATCAAGAAAGTGTGGCAGCGTCCCGCAGATAACCCTCGGGGAACGTGCTGCCAGCTAGTCATGGAAATAACAGATATCAGAAGCTCAACCTTGCGAGGACCGTCAAGGCGAGCAGACTCATAGGAGTCTAGTCAGATGGGTCCCATGATCTACAGATAGGATATGCAATTCAGGATGGGACCAGAAGTACCAGATGAATCGGTTCCATGCTCTGCAGATAGGAGACACAGTCAACAGGGGGAACCGAGCATAAAGAGAGTGTCGCATGCTCCCGCAGATAGTCCTCGGGAAGTAATGCAATCTAGGCAAGGAATAGTCAGAATGTGTCTCTACCTTGCGAGGGTCGTCAAGGAGAGAGAAAGGCTTGGAGGAGCCGGATCCATCAGACGGACCCACATAGTGGTCTCTGTAGTCGACAAGTCGACTACCAACAGAAGAGACCAATCATATCGGAAATATGTCGTAGTCTCCCGCAGATAACCCTCGGGGAGCTGCGAGCTAGTCAAGGAATAATCAGAAAAAGATCTCGTCCTTGCGAGGACCGTCAAGGAGAGCAGACTCAAAGGATCCTGGCCAAGTCAGTCACGTGCCCCAATAGATTGGGCGCACAATCAGAAGGAGAGACTGACTGCCCATATCAGACGAATCGTCAGCGTGCCCCAACAGATAGGGGACACGGGAAGTGAGTGAAGCCGATCGTAAAGAAAGTGTCACATCCTTCCGCAGATAGTCCTCGGGAAGTGATGTGAATTACACAGTGAATAATCAGAGTACATCTCGTCCTTGTGAGGGTCGTCAAGGAGAGAAAAGGCTCAAAGGAGCCGGATCCATCAGACGGATCCACAGAGAATGTGGTCTCGATAGACAGCAGACAACCTACCAGCAGAAGAGACCAAGAGAACTAAAATGTGTCATAGCCTCGCATATAACCCTCGGAGAGCTATGAACTAGGCAGTGAATAACCAGAATATCGAGGCTCGTCCTTGCGAGGACCGTCAAGGAGAGCAATCAGATAATTGGCCTCATGTACTGACAAGTCGGGTACACATTCACAGGGGGAGGCGAATCAAGCTTACCTCATGACTCGGTTCAGGGTCCCATCAAAATGACGACCAAAGCAGTGTATGAAACCGCAATCCTAGAAATTGTCGCATCTTCCCGCAGATAGTCCTCGGGGAGTAATGCGAGCTAGATCAATATAAGTCAAGGGAATGCCAGCAAGAATCTCAGGTCCTCAAAGGCATTCAATCATTCAATCATCCGGAGGGCATAAGATCATGTTAGGGAGCAAATAATCAGATCAATCACAAAACACCCCTCGGGTAAATCAAATCTGGCTGAGATGGCACGAAAGATAATCATAAATCCTCAAAGTGCCATAAGTGGATCAAAGAGTCAGGAGATCAAAGATGGGTCAATCAGGAGGATGAGAGATCATGTGGGCTCCAATCATCGTCACCATGAAGCATAGTTCAAGATAGTCTATCCATCCCAGAAATCAAAGACGGACGGAACCTCAAAATAGATCAATCCATAGAAACATCATGATATCATCCTCAAATCACTGAAGCTCATCACATCCTCAATCCGGTGTGCGAGATCTAAATCCTAATGATCATGCATCATCAAAAATCCTCAATACGCTCCTATGCACGTATCCAAAGTCAAATCCACCAAGAGTAGTATATCCATCTCAGCATCCTCAATCATCGGCCCAGCTTACTCTAATAATCAATGTAAGTCAAAATCCTCGATGTGGGCCTCATCAATGTGCACAGCATTCCCGGGTGATAGAAAAGTGATACGGAGGACACGAGGAGGGTGGATAAGAAGGGTAACACACTGGAATGGAGAAGCTGATTGAGCTAAGGTGCCAATATCACGGGTGGTAGAAGAGTGACAAGAGGGGACGAGGAGGGCGGGCGAGAAGATCGGGACATAGACAAAATTGGGTGTTCCACACAAGGCGGGAACACCGTCAAAATGGTGGTCCGAAGAGCATGCTCTCCTTGAACCTGAGAAGGTGGGGATGGTACGGTGGATGCGAAGAAGGTGGTGAAGAAGAGGGAAACGAAGGACTTGGCGAAGAAATGATTGAGCTCAAGCGCCAATATCACGAATCGATGCAGATGTAGAGATATATGTATAAGAGAGATAGAGAGATTCAAAGATGAAAAAATGCATGACTCACACGAACGGGACCGACTACTCTAATAATGAAAGAAAAGCACAATGGACTCCAAGTCACATTCAATACTGATAACGGACATTTTGCGAGGGTCAAAATATTGTCGCTGAGGCGACCGCTCACAGAACATCGGTTAGTCAGCAATTAACCCACAATAAAAGAATGAATTAGTTAAGTCCCAAAAGTGTGAATTAATATTTACTCTACCACAAAATGTATAGTGAACAAGCATGTAGAGGTCGAACCACAGAGAGCAATGCAAAAAATGAAGTAGCCTAACATGTGCATGTACAACAGAGTCATCCTTGTGTGAAGCCTATTTTTGTGGGTTTTTATTATTTTTTATTTTTTTTATTATTTTTATTTTAATAATATAGTTATGTAATATATATATATAATTTATAGAATATAAATATATAAAGATATATACCCATAGAGGGTATGTATAAAGCATATAATACATACATATGTATACATTTGTCTATATATATATTTTTTAATTTTCAGATTAATATATATATATATATATTAATAAATATGTGATATATATATTTAATTTTCTTTTTCAATAGGGGAATATATATATAAAGGAGAGAGAGGAGTGATCCAATATTTATAAAAATATATAAAAACACTCAAAAATACAGAAATAAAATCTTTTTTGGTATTTTCATGATTTTCTACTATTTTTGTGATTTTTGGGAATTTTTTTAACAGATTTTTTTGGTATTTTTAAATGCTGAAATAAAGCAAAACAGTGGGGTAGCTACTGGCTGGGGTAAAATGGTAATTAAAAATAACTCACAGCCACAAATTTTTTCCCAAATATTTTTAAAAGAAAGAGGATAAAATAAAGAACCTACAGGAGTTGAGTTTGCAATTTTTAGGGTTTTCTAGAATTTTTTATATTTTTTAGAAGTTTTTGAGTATGTTTGAATTTTTAAGGTTTTTCTTTTGAGATTTTTAATGATTTTTGGACTGACACTTAATTATGATAAAATAAACCATAGTTAATTTTTTAGAATTTTTCGAGGTGTTTTACTATTTTTTTGGTATTTTATAAGCTAGACAGTAAATAAAATGCATGTTTTTGATTTTTAATAAATGCAAAAATGCAACAAAAATGAAAACTAAAAATATGATGTGCAAGAGCAGGCTAACAGGAGCTTATATCCATTTTTGCAAAATTTTTCAAGTTAATATGAGGCATGAAATAAATGGACAAAGCATACAAAAATTAAACAGTCTAGCATGGGCATTTTTGCAAATAAAATATTTCTCAGGGGCATCCATGCAAAAATTACTACAGAAATAAACATTTATTTTTATTTTTTGGGCTATTTTACAATTACCAAAACCCGTCAGGGTTAAAGTGCAAAAATCACGCGCCTCACGTGGGACTGCACGTGAGGCGCGGAGGGACCAAACTACAAATATAAAAAAAACAGGGGGCCTATTGCAAAAATTACAATTTATTTACAATGCGATGTTTTATTTTTGGCATTAAAATATAAATACAAAAAGGCGGGGGACATGTTTGAAATTTACCCCCCAAGGGTGCGCGATCCAACGGCGTCGATCTTTCACTTAGCCACGCATCGCGCATCTGACAGTTGATACCGGTTTGCCGATGAAGGCTTATGATTAGATCCGCCTCGCGGATCGGACGGTGGTGGATGGGCTTCATCTGACGGTTGTCGTTTAATCTGGGTCGTGCCTCCTAATCGGACGGCAATGGAGGTGTCTGGAGGAACAGGGAAGAAGCCCGCCCCTGACGAGCTTCGATCGTGAAGCTTGGGCTCCTCTGGGCATCTCCCTTGCGTCTGAGATGGTCTGGACGTAGCTGGAGGCCTTCCGCGTCTGCTGATGGTCTCTCCATGGCTCCTGGAGGTCCGAAGAGCTCGGATGAGGTCGATGAAGGTCGGGACCTCCAGGAACCTCTTCCTGGTTTGAATCGAGCCCAGATGGGCTCCTTTCTTCGTTTGACATGCATAGGAAGAACCGGGGAAGCGAGGGCTATCTCCTCGACCCCGGGCTTTGAAGCTCGGTCGCAAAATTAGGTGAGGCGGAGGAGCTCCGATGATAGGCGGAGGAGGAGCTCCGATTCGCAAAGACCAGAGGTCCTTGGTTGAACAAAGATGAGAGATAGATGGAGAACGCGATGGGGAACGAAGTGGGGTGAACGTGGCGGTCGGAAACGGTTGAGATCACGGTGAAGAAGTCACCGGAGCGGAGCTCCGGCGAACTTTGAATTTCCTATTTCACGCCACGCTACTGATCTAAAGGCTAAACTAAGAACGGAATCTAAATGCTAGAATTAAAATCTACCTAAAATGCAATAAAGGGCAGCTCTTATACCTGGGGGCTACCAGGGAGCAGGACGGACGCCGGAGCTCCGCCGCGTCAAAAATTTCCCTCCTCCGGCCGATTCAAGTCGCTGCGATGCTCCCCCTATCATGAGGAACCTCCCAAGATCGAAATCATGGCTTTTGGGTGGATTAAATTGGCCAAATTTGAGGAGGGCAAGGGCTCTTATTTATAGACTGACTGGCCGCCCTTCTTGGCCCGCTTATTCCGGCGATTTTAATGATCGTTTTCTCGATCCAACACGCATGCGTGATAGATGGATGATCCCTCTACAGATCTCGTGAAGGCGGCGAGTGAGAACAAGGAACGAGATGCCCGGGAAAAATGGCGCAAGTCAGGGGTTCAGCGAGGTTCAGAGGCGCCAAGTCCCGATGGGACAGTTGACCAGAGGTCAACAAAGGCTGGCGCCCCATTGGTCCACCTCGGACACTAGAAGACAAAATAGGGGACCTTATTCTAAAATGATTTATTTAACCTAATAAATGATTTTATTAGATTTTTCATATAAAATAAAAAATGTGTATTATTTCCTGTAGTATTTATTTATGATTTTTATTTAATTTTTTGAAGTATTTTATTATGGTTTTATTTTGATAATGCATATATGCATGTATTTACATGTATTTTGTGTATTTTATTTTTAATTTGTTTATTTTTATTTTATTGTCTTATTTTATAAATTTATAATTTGTTTTTGTGAGTGTGGGGGTATTTTTATTTAATTTTTATGAGTTTATTTTCATTTTTAAATAAATAGGGATATGTATATGTAGGTATACTTGTAGGTCTTTTACCTATATATTCTATATACTTTATTTATTTAATGTGTTTTCTTGGTTTTTATTTTAGATTTGTATTTTTGATATATTATGTATAATATGTACAACATTATAAATATATGAGAAAAGAAAATAATTAAAGAATGTTTCCCCTTTTTATTTATGTACATATTGGATCATAGGTATCTTGCCTACTCTCTTGCATAGACTTATTTTATTTTTAAATTCCCTTTAGTTTTATTCTAATTTCAGTATGTACATGTATTATATACATTATTTACAAAATTCTAAAAATATAATTTGATAAAAATAATGGACAATGAAAAAATTGAATATTTTAATCAGGCAGGTTGCACAATGAAGGCCAAAAACCTAACTTTTGCAGATGGACTCCAAAAATTATGAAACCAATTTTATTAAATAGTTCTTGGAAAGCTATATACAATTAAAGGTGAGTTTGGGTGATTTGGAGTTTTTATTTGCAAGATATGGGTCTGTGAAGTTGAGATTTTGGCTTTTTATTCTGTGTATAAAATGTAGACTGAGTATTATTTTTACACAAACTCAATTTTGTATTTTTATTTACATTATTATCTACAACTTTCATGAACAAAGTTTCTTTATTTGATGAATGAATAATTAAATGCAAAATAGGTGTCAAAAATGCATAAATGAATGAATAAATAAATGAGGTATTTATTGTACATTGGCCCTTATCTCCCCCTACTTTATTCGTTGTCGACTAATACCATGCTGGCCTTGGTCTCGGGGTTAGGGTCATAAAATATTTGCAATATTTTACTCCTTTTTCTTTTCTTCTCTTTATTCTATAATTTTGGCATTAAAAACCTTATTTAATGTATAATTAATACAATGAGTAATGAATGCTTTTATGTACACATTGATGTCATTTTCATGCATTTGCTGGGGTTTTTGAGGCCAAAATGATAGAATAAAGGTGATGAAATGGAGATTCATCACCCCCCCTATACTTGTCTTTGCTAGTCCCTAGCAAACACTTATGCAATAAGTACAAAAAGAATAAAGAAAAGGAAAATGAGAATTAAAGAAGGATAGAGTGAATAGGGGTGCTTTCAGTGCCATGCATGTCTTTATAAAATCTGAATTTGGAGCTCCTGTCAGACCTGGGTATAGATGTGTGTGAAACCTATTCGGGAACCAGTTTTAAAACACAACAGCCTTCGAGAACCACAGAACTCGGTTCAACCCACCTCAATAGCCTGGTCAGAACTGGTCTACATCATACGCAAACCCTTATAACTATGAAGCTGACTTGTACAGTGTAAGTGATGGTGGCTCTCCCCAACTGAAATGACAAAGGAACCGACTTCTCCAGAATGACAACCCAATGATTCCCCAATCCAACAGCTCTTTCCTCAAGGAGCAGGGTATTCCCTTCTAAGTTCAAGTGGCAACCAGCTCAAGAGGAGGGGGTGAAGAGAAGAATGGACGGTAGCCAGTGTAGCTACCTATCCTAGGATGCAAGACCAGTGTAGTCAAGTCATCCAGCTGCAGGCTCACATATTTGACTTTGGAACTCAAGCTTGCTTATTGGCTTTACAACATATGTACATACTTTGCAGGCATTTTATTTTTGTACAGGCCTGACCATTTTTTTTCGAACTACTATGCACAGCAGCATTTACATAAGGAGTTTTTCCTCTTGAGCCAGTAGATTATCCCTCTTTTGAAGCTTTATTGCAACCTACAATCTCTTGTCGTTAGACCTCATGGCTATTGGACCAGGTTGGGGTGCACTTCCCTCCCTAGACGAGGACGAATGTTTCCACCCGTGTGCGTCTCAGACTGGCAAATCCAACCCCCTCACCACTCCAACTGAGTTGAGCCAAGTGAAAGGTGCAAGTGTCCAAGTTAGGTCACGGTTGGCAAGAGTCATGCGTGTGTCTCGAAAAGTTCTAGTTAGTCTGTTGAGGTGACTTAAACCCAGCCCTGATTTCTCAAAGAATTAAGTCTGCATAGACCTGAAGTACCTTAAACCTAGTTCCCGTAAGGTTCCAGTGCAGTTAGGTGCGGTAAGGTCTAACCAAGCTCCAACTTGAGACTTTATTGGACTGATTCAATCATCAAGCTCACTCCAAAAAGAATATGAATGGTATGCTCATGCTATGCACAATGAATGATGCAAGTTTTCACAAGGAATTTACAAGAATCAAAAAATCTTTTTACACAAGGAATTTTTGCAAAAATAAAAAGCTTGACATATATAAAAAGTACATGTAACTATTTACGCGGGCGTACCGCCTTATTTACAAAATAAATGGATTTATAAAGACTTTACAGGTTTTAACGGAGTAATTTATTCAGCTTGTACAGAAAGAATTTTATGTATTTGATTTACAAGTGTTTGTAATGATGCTTTTATTTCTTAGATCTAGTTTGAAAATAATTTTGCAAACTATAGTACATGATAGTTTTTGCAATCATTTACACACATTTGGAAACTATTTTTGCAAAGATTTTTCACGCTATATATACATTTTCCACAATAATTTTGACAAACAATTTTCAAAACATTTGCACATAGGTTTTTCAAATCCTTTATTCCACACAAAGAAAAGTTTTGCAATCCAAACAATTTTACACAAGTTGAAAACATTTCACAGCAAATTTTTCAAACAGTTCACACTAATTTTCAAATCATATTGTATAAGTTTCTAACCTGATTTATTAATCAGTATATACAAAAGAAGAAAAACTGTATTTGATGTACAATATGGTTTTGGCTCTTATAAGCTTTATTTGGAATTATTGCTTATTTTTGTGTGAAAGATTTTTGTGCAGACTCCTCAGACTTACTTGAGAATCATTTTCGAAAGAATTTTGAAAACTATAGTCCAGAATAATTTTGCAAACATGTACATGCATTTGACAATGATTTTACAAAGGTTTTTCACACAAGATAGATAGATTTTTCAAAGCAATTTGACAAACAAAATTTTCCAATCATTTGCACAGTAGTTTTCTCATATTTTTATTTCACTCAAAGAAAAGAAATTTTACACACAACACTGATTTTTCAAAGGTTGAATACTTGTACACAATATTTTCAAGCAATTTTCAAAAGATTTTTCAAAGAAACTTTTTGCACAAAACGCTTTTCCTGATTTATTAATCAGTACAAGTACAAAGGGTCTGAGGAGCTGACAAGCATCTTTTATTACTATAGAGTTACTTATTACTTTTTCGATTGAGTTGATGTTTTATTTCTCATTATGAGTTATGGCTTATAGTATATACATGGTATATACGACCCCCCTATACTTAGCTTGAGCTATGTCCTCATAGGTCAAAGAGAAAAGAGAAGACATAACTTGTACTGAGTATAGACATGTCAAAAGAATATATGAATGAAAAATGAATGAATGAATGAGAAGTTGACCTTCCCCCTGTACTTAGGATCAAATAATCCTAAGTATAGCAGACTGTACACAAAGCAGGGAGGGTCAAGGGTGGGAATACACAGATCGTACTCAGATTGTCTCCCCCTATACTTAGGGTAAGATACTCCTAAGTATAGATAAGAAGAGGAGACAATGGAGAGGATCTAAATGAAATGAAAAACTCGGGGTGCACATCCCCCTTATACTTAGGACAAAGTACGTCCTAAGTACAGAAAACTGTCTACAAGGGCGGCACCTTTTAGATACAAAAAGAAGATAGAAAAGGAAAAGAAGAAAAGAAGAAAGGAAGAAAATCAGATAAATAGTTGTTGGAGTGCATAGTCTGAATCTTTTGATGCTGCAGCTGTTGTGGAGATGTCATCATGGTGCACGAGCTGGATGGAGTCAACAACGGCCAAGAATGTGTCTGGTTCGAGGTAAGGCTTCGGGAGTTGGCCGTTGACGACGAATGGTTGTGCGTCAGGGGACAATTCTGATATGGCAGTACTTCCATTGTCACGCACTTCACAAACTCGAAATGGCACTGTCTACTTACTCTTTAATTTGCCCGGGAAGATCCGCAACTTTGCATCAAATAACCACACTTTCTGTCCAATATCAAAGGTCTTTCGTCTGATGTGCCGGTCATGCCAGCGTTTCACCTTCTCTTTGTACATCAGTGTGTTATCGTATGCATAATCTCAGAATTCCAAGAGTCTGTTCAGATCATCCTTTCTTTTCTGACCACTTTTGCGTGAGTCCAAATTGCAACTGTTAACTGCCCATAAAGATTTGTGAATTAATTCAACTGGCAGATGGCACGACTTCCCATACACAAGATGGTAGGGCGACATGCCCAAGGGAGACTTGTAGGCGGTTCTGTAAGCCCATATGACCGAGTCCAAGAGTTGAGACCAGTCTTTTCTGTTTGGCCTAACAAGTTTCTGCAGGATAGTCTTGATTTCTCTGTTTGATAACTCTGTCATGCCATTGGTCTGAGGATGGTAAGGAGACGCGACACGATGATCGATGCCGTACTCCTTCGTTAACTTCTTGACCTCTTTGTTAATGAAGTGTCTACCCCCGTCTGATATGAGGATTTTCGGTATCCCGAACCGCGAAATGATGTTCTTCTTTAGGAACTGACATACTGTTCTGCTGTCAGCGGCTCGAGCAGGGATAGCTTCAACCCAACGACTCACGTAATCGACGACAAGAAGGATGTGCTCAAAACCTTGACTGTTAGGGAAAGGTCCCATGAAGTCAATTCCCCATGCATCGAAAACATCTGCTATCTGAATGATTTTTAGGGGCATCAAGTCTTTTGCAGTGAGTGTACCTTTCAATCTCTGACAATCAATACATCGCTTGACAAATTCTGCTGCATCCTTGAATAAAGTGGGCCACCAGAAGCCACACTGAAGTACTTTAGCTGCCGTACGATCTCCAAAGTGATGTCCACCATATTCGAGCGAGTGACAATGCTCGAGGACACTAGATTGCTCCTCCCGAGGGATGCACCTGCGCCAAATGCAATCCGCTCCTTCCCTGAATAAAAGAGGATCCTCCCATTGATAGAATCAGATGGTTGACATGAATTTGTTCGTCTGATTCTTCGTCCAATCCGATGGCGTTACCCCAGAGGCGAGGTAGTTGACTATATCAGCATACCAAGGAAGAGAATCCACTGCAAGGATTGATTCATCAGGAAAGGTTTCTGTGATAGGTGCATTGTTCAGAGGAGGCTCGTGCTGTTCTATTCTGGAGAGATGGTCTGCTACCACATTCTGAACTCCAGGCTAGTCCTTGATTTCCAGATCAAATTCCTGGAGGAGAAGGATCCATCGAATCAGTCTCGGCTTGGCATCCTTCTTCCGCTGTAGGTACCGGATAGCAGAGTGGTCTGTAAAAATTGTGACTTTTGATCCCAACAAATATGATCTGAACTTCTCAAGGGCGAAAACCACAGCCAGCAACTCTTTCTCTGTTACTGTATAATTTCTCTGTGCTTCATCTAATGTTCTGCTGGCATAGTGAATGACATAGGGCGCTTTCTCTTTTCTTTGCCCAAGAACAGCCCCGACTGCAAAGTCTGACGCATCGGTCATTATCTCAAAGGGAAGAGTCCAGTCTGGCGGTTGCAAGATTGGAGCCTGAGTAATAAGCTCCTTCAGCTGATTGAAAGCAAGGAGAACGTGCTGATCTACATTGAATTCTGTTTCCTTGCATAAAAGTTCTATCAAAGGTCGGGCAATGCGGCTGAAATCCTTGATGAATCGCCTGTAGAATCCCACATGCCCCAGGAATGACCTCACATTCTTTACTGACTGAGGTGGCTGTAGATTTGCAATAACATCCACCTTCGCCGGGTTGACTTCCATGCCACGTTTGGAAATGACGTGACCCAGCACAATGCCTTCAGTAACCATGAAGTGGATCCTTTCCCATGAAAGCACTAAATTGACTTCCTAGCACTTCTGAAGCACTCTGTCTAGGTGCTCAAGACAAGAATCAAAACTGTCACCATAGACAGAGAAGTCGTCCATGAACACCTCGAGGAAACTGCCTAGCATCTCGGCGAAGACTGCTAACATGCATCTTTGGAAGGTTGCAGGTGCATTGCATAATCCAAAGGGCATTCTCTTGAAGGCGTAGGTGCCGAACGGGCAAGTGAAGGTAGTCTTCTCTTGGTCTTCAGGGGCGATTGCCACTTGGTTGTACCCGGAGTACCCATCCAAAAAGCAGAAGAACTCCTTGCCTGCTAGTCTTTCCAGTACTTGATCAATGAATGGCAAGGGAAGTGGTCCTTCTTAGTTGCTGCATTGAGACGGCGGTAGTCAACACACACCCGCTAGGATGTTGGTACCCGAGTGGATATTTCCTCTCCTTTGTCATTTGTAACCAAGGTAAGCCCGGATTTCTTTGGAACTACATGCACTTCTTTGGAATTCGCGGGACGGCTTGGCATCTTCTTCTAGATAGATGTGGTGTGAACACAAGGTTGGATTTATCCCTCGGAGATATGATACGCACCAACCAAGTGCCTTGCGATTCTTTTCTAGAACCTCGAGAAGTCGAGATTCCTGATCCGAATTCAGCCTGCTGCTGATGATGACCGGATACATTTGTTCTTCACCAGCAAGGAAAGCATACTTCAGGCATGCAGGAAGTGGCTTGAGTTCTGGTGTTGATCTGTCCAACTTGTTGGTCACTTCAGACACTATGCTGGTGGTGGGATGTACTTCCTTGAGGGGGCTGCCATCCTCATCATCCTGCTGAGATCCCAGTAATGTGCCGAACGGTTCTGCGCTAAGCTGATCGTGTTCGGTCTGGAGTGAATGCTCAAAAAGATGCGCCTGCATCTGAGAATCTGTCTCCCAAGAATCATCGGAGCAAAGGTTGATTGTGCTTTCCAAGTCCTCCTCAAGTGTGAGGATTTCTCGTGTCCATGAATCATTCAATGACAAAGATGAATCTCTAATCTCAACAATAAAGTAACAATCTGCTTCGCATGCTGGCTGGCTCTCATCAGTCGTGGCATTCGGCTCTATATTCATGTTTATAGTGATTTGCTGGGTGTTCGAGCTGAAAGTAATCTTGCCAGACCCGTAATCAACCACGACATCGGAGGTACGAAGGAATGGTCGGCCAAGGATGATAGGGGTCTGGAGTAGGGGTGCAGGTGAGTCCATATCAAGGACTACGAAATCAGCTGGGAAATGCATCTCCTGCACTTTAACTACAACGTCTTCCAAAAGACCTCGGGGTCGCTTGACGGATCGGTCAGCGAACTGAAGGATCATGCGTGTCTGCTTGAGCGGACCCAGCCCGAATTCTTGCATTATGGATGAGGGCAGAAGGTTGATGGAAGATCCACTGTCAAGGAGAGTGCGCTCGAAGACCTGGTCAAAAATCTCACAACTGATCAGAGGTGCTCCTGTATCTTGCTTCTTCTGTGGGAGGTTGCTGATGGCGGCTACAGTGGCCATGGAGAGAACGTGCTTTTCTACATCTCGGCGTCTGTTTTCTTGCGCTGGGCGACGCCTATTAGTACATGCCTCTTTTAGTCCTTTCTTCACAGCTGGCATGTACTCCACGGCCTTCAACAAAGGAATCTCAACAGTTAATTTGTCTAAAATTTCCACAACTCCTGGATCAGACAATGCCTTTTTTCGTTTTGCAATTTTTTTGGATTTTTCTATTGCATGAGGAAAAGGAATATGTACATCACTGGCAGGAAAATTAGAGTTCTTATTTACATCAAAATCATCGCCCATCAAATGTTGTACATCCGGACTACAAAAAGGAGTACAAACTGTATCTTGGCATACTGGTGCTGCAGGGTGATGAATCCACATTTCATCATCTTTATTCTATCATTTTGGCACCTGAAACCCTAGCAAATGCCTGTAAATAGCCTTAAATCAAGCATCTTAGCATTCATGCATGTGCATCTCAACAGTGTGTAAATTACTGTAATTAAGGCCAAAATTATAGAATAAATAAAGAAAAGAAAAAGAATAAAATATTGTAAATATTTTATGACCCAAAACCCCCGAGACCTAGGCATCTTGATGAATAGGTCGACAAGGAATAAAGTAGGGGGAGATAAGGTCAGAAATACCAATAAAATACCCATACCTTCCATTCATTCTTTATTCATTTTGGGACCTATTTTTGGTTCCACTTTTCATGCATCAAATAAAGAAACTTTGCACATGAAAGTTGTAGATAATTTAATAAAGAAAAATACAAAATTGATTTTACAGAAAAATCATGTACAGACAAAAAGATATGGTCTGAACAAGAATCCAAAATCCCAACTTCCCAGACCCGTATCTCACAATTGACAACTCCAAATGCAGTGTACTCACCTTTAATTGTATACAGAATAAAATAATCTATCCAATGGCGGTGGTTTCGCATTTGGCGGAGCTACGGTTTGAAAGTTGAGTTTTGGACCCTCATTGTATACTTGTACTGAATAAAATATTCAATTTATTCTTTATTCATTATTTATTCATTTTTATATTTTTATAATTTTGTAAATATTACTTATAATATATATGCATTAAAGTTTAAATAAAATGCAAAGAAATATAAAAATAAAAATACTTGTATAAAGACTACATAGGTATACTGCCCATGTATATACCTATACAAAATACACTTGTATTCAATTAAATATACAAAACATATCAGAAAAATAAAATAAAAATATATTTAAGTATATAAAAGTATGTTATAATTTTTTTATAAAATACTAAATAAAAATAATAAAAATAAAATACCTAAATAAAATATCAAAATACATAGGTATTATACCTATATAGGGTTAAAAAGGTAACTTGTAAAAATATACGTCATAAAAATAAATAAAAATCAGAATAAAATACTACATAAAATTTTGAACATTTTTTATTTTATAACTTTTATTTAATTCGGCCATTTATTATTTTAAAATGAATTAACAAAATAAGAATTCAGGGTTTTTCCTGGTTGGTCCACGTGGACCAACCAGGGGGCGGTCTCAGTTGACTCGGGTCAACTGCCTGCCCTACACCCTGTAGCCTTTGTCAGAACTGCTTTTGACCCCATCTTCTCCATTTTTTCGAGGCACATTCTTTCACCCTTTGAGCTCGAGTCCTTCTGCAAACTTCCTCCTCTACTACCCATCTTGCTCGCCCAAGGATCTTCATGGGCTGAGAGCCTCTGAATCGAGCCAGCCACCTCGTTCTTTCAACCCCCCTCGTCAACCATAATTAAGGTCCTCCTTGACCTCCTTTTGAATTTGAACCGCAATTCATCCAGTTTTCCCCCCTCTCTGGAGTCGCTCAGCAACGTGGAGGTGACAGCTCCAAGTTTGCACCTTCGAAGAGGCGGAGGCACGCGAGCTGGGCGTGTTCCACCATCACCTCCGGCGGGTACCCCCGTGAGGTAATCACCCTCTGGCCCTGGGCTATTGAGGCTGCCATTCGTCCCATTCTCATCCCCATTCTACTCCTGTTAGTGTTAGGATCATTTCACCCTTCACGCCTCGTTAAATCCATCAACGCATCATTTCACAGATCACCTCGCCGGAGCGCAACTCCGGCGAGTCCCTATCTCGTCTCCCCGTCCATTTCGAGAGCCACCCGAGGTCGAGGCATTTTGCCCTCGACCTCCCTAACTTTTTGGTGCAGGTATTGAAGCCCCTCGAAGCGACGGGAGCTATTTTGCCCTCTCGCCGGAGCACCTGGGGCCTTGCAGCTCCGCCACCTCCGTGCGAGAGCACCGGCGACCGCCGGTGGCTTTTGAAGCTTCCAGACGTTAGCTGACACCTGCAGGAGCGTCCTCGACCGGTTTGCAAGCCCGATCGTCACCGTAGCTGGACGGAGGAGCTCGGAGAAGTTCGCCCAACCGGAGCTCCTCCGTGTTCTTCCCTTCGCCTCCGGAGCCGTCGGATTAACGAGGAGCGCCCAGATCGTGCTGCAGCCGTTAGATCTCCCCACGTGCCCACCGTCCGATCGTCGAAGGAGTTCTAATCGCAGCCGCACGACCCAACCGTCATCGACCATTCATCGTGCGCCACGTGTATAAGTGGACCGCTTCCCGCCGTTGGATCGTCCATCGCCGCCAACCGTTGGATGCGCGCCACGCGTCACCTGCAGAGCGCCTGAGCGAGTGTATTTTGCATCCCCACCCTCGCAACTTTTGTATTTACTTTTTAGTCTTTAAACTTTTGTTTGTAGTTTAAATATTATGTAATATTTGCAAGGAGGACCCCAAACTTTCACGTATTTACAAATAGCCCCCTCGCCACGTCACCTCACGTGACTAGTTCACGTGAGGGGGTTGGGCATTTTGCGAGGCTACCCTCGATTGTTTACTTATTTCGTTTTAGCCCAGAACTGTTGCGTGAAGTGTAAACTTTTTGGGCATTTTGCAATTAGGCCCCCAGGCTTTTGTTATATTGCATTTCAGTCCTTCCCAGGCGCGTGCAAGTCACGCGCCCTGGTGGGTAAATTGTTGGCGTGCCCAGGCATTTTTGTATTTACATTTTGGTTCCAGAAATTAAATATTCAGCTTAATATTTTGTGGATATTTGCATGTATGCCCCTGGAAGTTTTAAATATTGCACATATACCCCTGCCAGGACTGTTTAATGTTGGGATTCTTGTTCTAAGTGTTTAAAATATCATTTTAAGCCCAAAAATTCCACAAAATTAGATTTAAGTTCCTGTGTACTTGTACTTTAACGCCACATATTTAGTTTTTGATTTTATTTTATTTTCATATTTATTAAAAATCAAAAACTTGCTTTTTGTGTACTGTCTACCTTAGAAAATACCAAAAAAATATCAAAATACCTCCAAAAATTCCCAAAAATTCACCTAGTGTCTATTTTATTGTCTTTTAGTGTCAGTCCAAAAATCATTAAAAATTTCAAAAGAAAAACACTAAAAATTTAAAAACACTCAAAAACTTCAAAAATATATATAAAATAGTAGAAAAATCCAAAAAATATAAACTCAGCTTCTGTTTATCCCTTATTTTGTTCTTTTCAGTAGAAAAATAGTGTGAAACATTTTGGGTACTGGTTGCTATTTTTAAATTGCATTTTATTCACAGCCAGCCTTATTTCCACTGTTTTCCTTTATTTCAGCATTTAAAAATATCAAAAACACCTTAAAAAATTCTCAAAAATCACAAAAATAGTAAAAAACCTTAAAAATACCAAAAACAATTTTTTTCTGAATTTTTGAGTATTTTTGTGCATTTTTATAAATGTTTTAGTTTGTCTTTTATTACATTGCCTTTACTTTCCAATATTAAAAAAAAAAGAAGAAGAAAGAAGAAAAAGAGAAAAAAGAAAAAGAAATACAAAAATATAAAATATAAAATATAAAAATCAGAAAATCAAAAATCAAAATACAAAATTAAAAATTAAATAAAAATAAAAAAAATTAAAAATTAAAAACCCACAAAAATTGTAGTTGCTTGCTTGCTTAGTGTAGACACATCACACACTTTCACTTGAGCACAATTTTTGTGAATTACACTGCTTGCTCCCTGTGTTCGAACTCTCTACGTACTTGCATCTATACATCTTTTATGTAGAGTTAAAAATAAATTTTGACTCCACATTATTTCTAATTTATTGATCTTAGTGTGGGTTAATTGTTGACTTTAGTCAGATTTAGTGTGGTCAACACACCGACTGAGTTCACGCTTTGTGCTGAACTTAAGACCACCTATTTTTGGCTAAATCAAATGGCGCCGTTGCCGGGGATGCAACAGCTTGTAGTTCACATTTTTGTTTGATTGTGTGATTGTTTACCATAGCAGCATTTTTCATCTCTTACATTTTGATATATTTTGTTGAGCTATCTGACCATCTCTTGTCTTGTCTTCTTGCGAGGGACCGCGGAGCGAGGCGGATCGCCTAGGCGACCCGACGCAACCTTGGGACGTGGAGCCGGCTATTCTTTAGCCAAGCCGGCAGGAGAGAGCAAGGAGTGAGAGAGAGAGTGATTAGATTAGCTTGTCTTTTATTTTTGGTGAGAGAGTGATTTATTTAATTTGTAATAATACAGGTACACTTGGACTTGGACACTTAGACATTCGGGCCTAATTTCCGGGTGTTTGTTCACCCGGGGGCTCACCGCGGATTTTATCGCGTTTTTCATCGCTGTCATTTTCCAGTTTTGTTTTCATTTTTCACTTTCTTTTGTGGATTGAGCTCTTAGTTCTAGGTCTGCTTGATTCGATTAGAATAGGTCCAAACACCTAATTATATTTGCATGCTCCTATAGATTCGTATTTGGACTTAGACTAATTAAACAGTTAGTTAGTAGCTCCCAAATCCACGCGCCGCGAGCTCACACCCGAACAAGCGCTTTCTCCTACCCCAAATGTGTTGGGCAGAGGAGGGGTGAGCCTAGACCGGACACTCGGATTAGGAAGTCACTAGCTAGCTTGTGGTTCTTCACGCTAGCAGTTGCCTGTTCTAGGACGATTTCCGCTTGCATACCGCCATATAGCTTAGGTTTAAAAATTCTGCTTTGCATCCCGCATGGAGAGAGCTGGGATTCGCTGTAAGTCTTCTTACTTTGCACGCATCATCTAGGCACAAAGGTGAGATTTCCACCTTGGTGTCGACTTGCACGGCTTTTCCGACTCTATTCTCCCTCTGTTTTTGGAACAAAGTAGGATAAAGGAAAAATACAAAAAAACCGTTAGGCGCTTGTTTGAATTGACTCAAAAGAAGCGATAACACCAAAAAAATTAAAAAAGGGACTGCTAAAGAAAACTTGACCAAAATAAAATCGGTAATTGGATTCCTTGCTTGGGGAGAGTAACACCCTCACTTGTCTTCAGGTTGCATGAAAAGGTTTCCTTCCAAGTAAGGTGAGCGCTTCGTAAGGATTAGAGCCCAAAACCCAACTTGTGGCTGCCTTGTGTATCGCCTGGATTTCCGAAGTATTGGCGCTACTATCGTACGTAGTCGAGTAGGACTTGGTCGCCATTGGTGACTCTCTATTGTGAGAGCACCGACCTTGTCTGAAGTACGGAGCTTAGGCCACGCCTTCACGGGTGTGTCTGTCTCACCGGCTGCGTCCGAGTAGGACCTTGTACGCTCACGGGTGATTCCGTTGCGAGCGAGGTCCGAAGTATCGGTTTCGCCTATCGGCTTCCTCTCTCTTTTCTTTGGCTGAGTAGGGATCCAGGAAGGGTTACAAGGACCTCAAAAAGCGCAAGTTACAGGTTACACAGGAGGAGGACAAGTACGGGGACACTTTCCTGGCAGTACTCTCTCTCCTATAGGCGTAGCGCTCTAAGGACTCGTGAAAAGATAAATACCTGAAAAACAAGCTAAAACTGACAAGATAAAAGCCGAACCTTCACGGCTTCACGAGTTGAGTTGGTGAACTTACCCTTGCTTTGTGTTTGATTGTTAGATTTATTAAGGTCAAGATCAAAAACACCGCACAATTGTGCAAAATTTTGTTGCATCTCATTTTCTTCTTTTTCTTGCATCTTCCCTGCTCTTTCCGAACACTCAAGATGATGGGACGGAGATCTCTTAGGCCGACCTTGTCGGCACTGCTATCCAGCACTCCTCCTTATTCATCTAGGAATAACTCGGAGAGCCCGCTCTCCGAGCCTGAGTTCACATCCACCCTGTTCCCCCTCGACCACCCTTCCCATTCTCCTTCCCTCAGTCCAATTGTGTCAGAATTCAGTGCATCGCAGAGTTCGGCTCATTCAACAGCACCTGAAATGGCCTCTTTTGCATTTTCAGAGAATCAAGCAATGGCAGACAGAGGCGAGCACCAAGATGATCACGATCACCCTCCGTTCATTATTGATCAAGCGGCCATCAACAATTCCCTGCTAGCGTCCCTGGAGAATATGCAGAGACAGATCCGTGACCAGGGGACATTCATGGGTGATCTGATGAGAGAGATAGCACAGCTGAGAGAAAACCGACCTGGGGGCGGTGGCGGTGGAGGAGGAGGAGGACCCGATGCAGGAGGAGGCGACCCAGACGGTGAGCGACCGCCACAGACTATCATGAGGGAACTGCACAACCCAGCTTCATCCCTCACTCACCGGTGGATCAGACTCCCACCAATCCATGGAGACTTCGAGCTTCGGCACAACACGATTCAGATGCTACCCAAGTTCCATGGGTTGCCGACCGAAGAGCCGCACCTCCACCTCCAAGAATTCGAAATGATATGCAGCACCATCCACGATCGGTTGTTGACCGAGGACACTATTAGGATGATCGCCTTCCCGTTCTCATTGGTTGATCGAGCCGCATATTGGCTCAAGCATCTAGGGCGATTCGTCGATACTTGGGCAGATCTCCGGTCCGTATATTTGAAGAAATACTATCCTCTCGGCCGGACAAACGCAGCTCGAGCCATGATCAGCAGTTTCGTCATGATCCCAAATGAACAGTTCCATGAAGCATGGGATCGATTCAGAGAGCTCATAGACCGGTGTCCACGTCACGATATCTCCAAGCCCCACCTGGTGCAGAGTTTCTTCTGTGGGCTGACACCGGAGCTGCAGGGGCTTGTGAACGCCTCTTGCGGTGGGTCTTTTTTCTCCAAGGGAGAAGACGACGTCTGGGCCATCTATGAAGGCATGGCAGAGAACTCCACAGTAATGACCCAGGCCCGTGTCTATACACAGCAGAAGCCCCCGCAAGGAGCGGGATCATTTCAGAGGATCGCTCGCATCGATGCCGGTCCCAGCACAACGTCGGTAGCCGCAGCCCAAGCCGAATCAGCAGCAGCCGACATGGGCATTATTAGCGAGAAGTTGGACCGCATGGAGATCCTTGAAAAGAAGCAGAACCAAGGTCTAGCCCAGATGGACCTTCTCACCAAGACAATGAGTGACCTGAAAACTCAAATTCTCTGTATTCAGGAGGCACATGCCCATTCACAACAGCCTCCCAGGTCACAGGTTGCTTCCAGCAGCAACAATCCCAACCAGGCCTCCACCTCATACCGCCAGGTGAACCATATCCAGGCGGAGCCGGTTCCATTGCTGCAGTACCATCCAGAGCAACCGCCATCTCAGGAGACTCAGATGGTGGTTTATCAGCCGGAGCAGCCACTGGCAGTTCTTCCTCCACCTTCCTTCGAGCAGGAACCGTTGATGGAAATCAACGGGATTTGGTATGACCGATACCCTCAGCCCGCAATTCGTAGGGATCACCCCGGATTCCGTTGGGGTAATGGTGGATCCTCATCCCAACAGCAGCCTCCTGCGCAGGGACAGCAGAACAGCCATCCACAGCAACAACACCAGCAGCCCCAGTACGACCAGCCCCAGCAGTATCAGAGTGGTCCTCGTCCCGCCTATCAGGGACAGCAGTGGAGGCAGCGCCAGCAGCCTCAGCAATCTTATCACCAGCCTCCCCCCCAATATCAGCAGCAACACCAGCAGCAGCCCCATTTCCAGCAGGGACAAACATCCGGTTCTCAGGGTCCAGCCTATGAGAACCCAGCCCTTGACGATCTTGCCCGCTTGCTATCTGAACAGCGAGCATCTTTCAGGCAAGAAATGGATGAGTTCCGGCAGGAGATGCGGGATATTATCAAAGGCAAAGCCGCCATACCCGCTCAGATCGAACCTAATCCTAATAATTTAAAAAGAAAATCTGAGCAGGTAGAGTTCACAGAGGACACCTCTCCTAGTGATGATTTGAATGACATATCTTATTCCTATTATGATGCTGATTTTGTTACTACTAGGAGCGGTAGGATGCCAGCCGGCGGCGCCTCTTCTGAGCGACAGCCAGATGCAGGATCAGGAGCGCCAGAGGAGCAGAGGAGCGGTGCTGATGCCGCTAATGATGATGTTGAAGACGGTGGTGCTGATGCCACCAATGATGGAGTCCAGGACAACGGTGCTGATGCCGTTGTGATGCCAGATGCAGACGGTGGTGCTGAAGCCACCATTTTGGATGATGAACCCGAGCGCGGTGCTGACGCCGCGAAGACCGGTGCTAGTGGTGGTACTGAGGCCACCACATCCACTTTTGTTGAGCCATCTGTGATGTTGCCACATTTTGTATCTAGAGACTGTGGGAACAAAAACAAAAACAAAAATATGAATAAAGGAAAGGTTTCTGTTCAAATTGCGGATCCATATGTGGTGAATGATGATTTTTGTATGGATTCTCCGTCTTCACAGGCACAGGGACCGATTCCTAGTCCTCCATCTGAGGAGGCTCCTACAATCCCCTTCCCTGAGGCACTCCGCCGAGCGAAGGGGAATAAAAAAGAAAATCCCAAAAAGAACCAACAGGTAGAGTTCGGCAACGAAATGATTGACAGATTTCATATTCAGCTGACTCTACGAGAAGCATTTGAGCATATCCCCTTCTTCAAGAAGAATTTAAAAGAAACAACTGCTGTTCGAAGAAGGAAGAGGCACAGAGATCAAATCCATATGCTCACGCATAACACTTGCTGCGCCATTCAGAACACATTGCCAGCCAAGCGACCAGACGCAGGAGCTCCCTATGTCAGATGTGAGATTCAGGAGCAGCAGTTTGATCGTACTCTATTAGACAGCGGCTCTTCAATTAACCTCCTTCCGGCAGCCTTACTCAAGCAGTTCGAGTTTGGCCCTCTTCTTCGAAGCAGAACCGTCCTTCAGTTTGCTGATAGGTCGATTAAGAGGCCGAAGGGGTTATTAAAAGACGTGGTCGTTACCATTCAGGGCCTGCAATTCCCCGTGGACTTCGTTGTGTTGGACATGGAGATCCCTGAGTCGGTAACTGATGCCCCCATCATTCTCGGACGTCCATTCTTGGCCACAGCCAAGGCGGTGACCGACCATGATAGTGGGAAGGTATGCTTTCGCGTAGAGGGCGAAACCATACAAATAGAGACGATCGAAGAGATCAGAGCCAGAGAGGCAGAATGCTCAGAACAGTCCAGCGAAGCCGAGCAGATGACAGAAGAGGAGTTAGACATCCATCAGGTTTGTGATTTCGAGATGACTGATGATGAATCCAACTGGAAAGATCCCGTAGCACCGACCCTCGCCTTGCCCACAGATTCACTGTATCTCAAGCTCATGGCAGTCGAGAGCCGGGAGAGCACATCCCTGGATGAGGATATCTCTGAGGCTGACAGTGTGGTGATGAGTGGTGCTGAAGAATTTCAATCTTGCTCATCGTCTTCTGATCCCTCGGATTCAGACATTGATTGGGATGACTTTGATGACTATTTGCCTTGTCTGATTCCTTCTGAGCCAGCAACCATGACAGAGTGCGAGCCAGTGCAGTTTATTGATGATCCATCAGGCCGCCCTTCGTCAGAAATTCACGCAGAGCGAGAGTTCTCCCATGCAGATTTGGTCGCCTTTACACAGACTTATCAGAAGCCAGATCTGCCACCTCCCAGTTGCCCAGAACGGAAACCTCTGCCGCAGTCAATGAAGTACAGATTCCTTGCTGGAGAACCAGAAATGCACCCAGTCATTATCTCAGCAGATTTGACTGGAGAGCAAGAATCTCGTCTGATGGAGGTTCTTGAAAGAAACCGCAAGGCAATCGGTTGGAGTATAGCTGATCTCCAGGGGCTGAGCCCTAATCTTTGCTCTCACCACATCTATCTCGAGGACAACGCTAAGCCGTCGCGTGAGTTCCAACGACGGCTGAACCCGAATCTTCGAGACGTAGTCATGAAAGAAATTTCTAAGTGGTGGAGCGCCGATTTTATCTATCCCATCTCCGACTCCAAATGGGTTAGTCCACTCCATGTGGTACCCAAGAAGACGGGTATCACTACAGTTGTCAATGAGTCCGGAGAGGAGATCGCTACCAGAGTACCAACTTCTTGGAGGGTCTGTGTGGACTACAGACGATTGAATGAGGCCACCAAGAAGGATCACTTCCCGCTTCCCTTCATTGACCAGATTATCGAGCGGTTAGCTGGGAAGAGTCATTATTGTTTTCTTGATGGGTACTATGGATACAATCAAGTGGCCATTGCGCCCGAAGACCAGGAGAAAACGACATTCACCTGTCCGTTTGGGACGTATGCTTTCAGGCGGATGCCCTTTGGTCTATGTAACGCTCCGGCGACATTCCAAAGGTGCATGTTGTCCATCTTCTCGGATATGGTGGGTGACTGTTTAGAGGTCTTCATGGATGACTTCTCGGTCTATGGCGACGGGTTCGACGCTTGTCTTGACTGCCTAGACCGTGTGCTGAAGCGCTGCATTGAGGTCAATCTTGTCTTATCCTGGGAGAAGAGTCATTTCATGATGACTCAAGGGACGGTCCTTGGTCATATCGTCTCCAACAGGGGCATGGAGGTCGATCCGGCTAAGGTGGACATCATCAGAAAACTCAATCCGCCGTCCAATCTGCGTCAGTTACGGTCTTTTCTGGGGCATGTCGGTTTCTACCGACGGTTCATTCAGGACTTCAGTCGAATTGCCCGACCGCTCACTGACTTACTGACCAAAGACACCGAGTTTATTATTAATGATAAGTGTCTTGAAGCCTTTGAGACTCTCAAGAATATGGTTGTTTCGGCTCCTGTCCTTCAGCCACCCGATTGGTCTCTTCCATTCGAGATCATGACGGACGCTTCAGATTTTGCCGTTGGGGCTGTGCTCGGACAGAGGAGGGATGGATTACCATTTGCCATTCACTACGCCAGCCGGACTTTGGATGCCGCGCAACGGAATTACACTGTAACTGAGAAAGAGATGCTGGCCGTGGTTTTTGCTCTTGATAAGTATCGATCATATATTCTTGGATCTAGAGTGACAATTTACACTGATCATACCGCCATCCGGTGCTTAATGGCTAAGAAGGATGCCAAAGCACGTCTCACCAGATGGATCCTTCTACTCCAGGAGTTTGATATTGAAATTAAGGATAAACCTGGAGTCAAGAATGTGGTGGCGGATCATCTCTCCAGATTGGAGAATCTTGAGGAATCTGAGCCCCGCGCACCTATCACAGAGACGTTTCCGGATGAGGCGATCTTGGCTGTCACCTCACTCCCGTGGTATGCTGACTTTGTAAACTATCTTGTTGCCAAGACAGTCCCTCAGGGTTGGCCCAGGCAGAAACTTGAGACCTTCCTAGCTAAGGCCAAGTTTTACCATTGGGAGGACCCCGTCCTTTATCATGAAGGAGGGGATAGTATCTGGAGGAGGTGCATTCCTCAAGAAGAGCAGCATAGCGTCCTCACATACTGCCACAAGCTTGAGGCAGGAGGACATCATTCTGGAAAAAGGACAGCACAGAAGGTGCTTCAATCCGGCCTATGGTGGCCTACTCTCTTCAAGGATTCTGATGAGTTCGTGAAGAGATGTACTGACTGTCAGAAAATGGGAACCTGCGGACAGAGAGACATGATGCCCATGCAACCCATTCACTTCTGTGAGGTTTTTGATGCATGGGGGATTGATTTCATGGGCCCATTTCCTAAAAGTCAGGGATTCGAGCATATTTTGCTCGCTGTAGATTATGTCAGCCGATGGGTTGAGGCCATCCCCACCCGAGCCGCAGATGCTAAAACCGTTTGCAAATTTTTGAGGAAAAATATCATTTCACGGTTCGGAATACCTAGAGTCTTGATTTCAGACGGGGGGTCTCACTTCATCAATGACAAAGTCAGGGCCCTTGCAGACGAGTTCGGCATTGACCATCGGGTTGCCACTCCTTATCACCCTCAGACTAATGGTCTTGCCGAAGTATCGAATCGGGAGATAAAGACTATCTTGTAGAAAGTTGTCCGCCCAGACCGAAAGGATTGGTCACAGCTTTTGGACTCGGTCTTGTGGGCTTATCGGACATCTTTCAAGAATCCATTGGGAACATCTCCCTTTCGTCTCGTCTATGGCAAGCCGTGCCATTTGCCAGTGGAAATCAAACATAAATCTTTTTGGGCAGTTACTGAGTTGCTTCTAGATCCCGAGAGTATAGGAGACCAGAGAAGAGCAGAATTGGCAGCCCTGGAAGAATTGAGAGATACAGCCTTTTCCAACAGCCTACAGTACAAGGAAAAAGTGAAGACATGGCATGATTCACATATCAGCCATAAACAGTTTGAGCCAGATCAGAGAGTATGGTTGTTTGATTCCAGGCTGAAATTATTCCCAGGGAAATTACAGAGCAAGTGGAAAGGACCGTATGTGGTCAGGAAGGTACATGACAATGGCAGCATCGACATATCAGAACCGTCATCTTCCTCTACCTTCCGTGTCAATGGTCAACGCCTGAAACTATATCTTGATCATGATCCGCCGACCATTGACGTTGCCCCCATTCTTCTGGTATGAGATGTGTCCTTTGACTCTCATCATCTACATCTCATACATGGTAATCAAGTCTATCTTCCGCTGTATAGATCCATCTGTTTATATCACTCTGATGTCTGTTGATTTATTTTCTTATTTTCTTCTTTTCTTCTTTTCCTTTTCTATCTTCTTTATCTATCAAAAAGGTGTCGCCCTTGTAGACAGTTTTCCATACTTAGGACGTACTTTATCCTAAGTATAGGGGGGTGTGCACCCCGAGTTCATCTATTCGATCCTCTCCATTGTCTCATCTTCTTGTCTATACTTAGGGATATTTTACCCTAAGTATAGGGGGAGACAATCTGAGTACGATCTGTTCATTCCCACCCTTGACCCTCCCTGCTTTGTGTACAGTCTGCTATACTTAGGATTATTTGATCCTAAGTATAGGGGGGACGGTCAACTTCTCATTCGTTGATTCATTCATTTATTCTTTATTTAGACTTGTCTATACTTAGTACGAGTTATGTCTTCTCTTTTCTCTCCGATCTATGAGGACATAACTCAAGCTAAGTATAGGGGGGTCGTATATACTACGTATATACTTTAGCCATAACTCGTACTTTCGTATTTTCTTAATAATATGGCTAATAATTCTTTAAAATTCATTAAAAATCCTTAATAAAAGGATGTGAATATTCCTCAAATTCTTTTGTATTTACTGATTAATAAATCAGGTGAAAATGTTTTTTGCAAAATGTTTGAAAAATAGTTTGAAAATCTTTGTGAACATCTATTGAAAACTATTTTGAAAATATTTTGTTACATGTTTTCAACCTGTATGAAAAATGTGTGTTTTGTAAAACTTCTTTTCTTTGTGTGAAATAAAATGTTTGAAAAATGATTTGCAAATAGTTTGAAAAATGGTTGCAAAAATGATTTGAAAAACTTATATATACTGTTTTGAAAACCTTTGCAAAATGATTTTCAAATGTGTGTAAAATGTTTGTAAAAACTATTTTGGACTATAGTTTTCAAAAATTGTGTGCAAATTGTTTTCAAATAAGTTTGAGGAATATACACATTACACCAAAATCCACTATATCTATAGGTGTATAAAATTGACCACTTACCCTGTAAATTCTTAAAAACCACTTCTTGTAAGTATAAAGAAGCACTCCCGTGTACATATTTTAACCTATGTTTCAGCCAAAATCTTTTTGTTTTCAAAAAGCCCAAAAACATTTGCAAAATTAAAATCCAAAAACATTTGAAAAATCTTTGAAAAACACAAAAAAAGATGCATCTGCATGTGCATCATCATCATATTTTCAAAAATCCATAAAAAGTTCAAAATCTTGAAAATTGCATCACAAAAATATTTTCTGCATTGCATTGCATAGCATGAGCATTTTTTCGGATTGAGTTTGATAGTTGAACAAGTCTAAGTAAAATCCGGAGATTGGAGCTTGATTGGACCTTAAAATCTACCTAATAACAGGAACCTTATAGGAACTGGGTTTGAGGTACTTCAGGTCTAGTTGACTTAATTCTTTGAGGATCACGAGACTTGGTTCAATGGATTCTTGACTGCCTAAGTAGAGTATTTCGGAGCACACGCACGACTCTTGTTGATAATGACCTAACTTGGACACTTGCACCTTTCACATGGCTCAACTCAGTTGGAGTGGTGAGGGGATTGGATTTGCCGGTATGAGACGCACACAAGTGGAAACACTTGTCCTCCTCCAAGGAGGGAAGTGCGCCCCAACCCGTCCAGTGATTAGGAAGTCTAAAGACAGGAGGCTGTGGGTTGCGATAAAGCTTCAAAAGAGGGATAGTCTGCTGGCTCAAGAGGAAAAACTCCTTATGTAAATGCTGCTGTATATAGTATTCAAAAAAAAAACATTCAGGCATGTACAAAAATAAAAAGCCTGCAAGTATGTACAAAGTCAATAAGCAAGCTTGAGTTCCAAAGTCAAATATGTGAGCCTGCAGCAGGATGACTTGACTACACTGGTCTTGCATCCAAGGATAGGTAGCTACACTGGCTACCGTCCATTCTTCTCTTCACCCCCTCCTCTTGAGCTGGTTGCCACTTGAACTTAGAAGGGAATACCCCGCTCCTCGAGGATGGAGTTGCTGGATTGGGGAATCATTGGGTTGTCGTACTGGAGAAGTCAGTTTCTTTGTCATTCTAGTTGGGGAGAGCCACCATCACTTACACTGTACAAGTCAGATTCATAGTCGTAAGAGTTTGCGTATGAGTTGAAGTATTTCTGACCTGGCTATTGAGGAGACTTGGACAGAGTTTTGGGATACTCGAGGACTGTTGGATTTCAAACACGGTTCTTACTAAGGTTCCGCCCGCACTAAAATTCCAAAGGTCCGACTTAAGCTCCAAACTTTGATTTTGCGAAGACAAGTTTGATAGTTAAACTTAATCCATCTTTCTTCTTTTTCTTTTCTTTCTTTTCTTTTTGCACTTATTGCATAAGTGTTTGCTAGGGACTAGCAAAGGTAAAGTATAGGGGGATGATGAATCCACATTTCATCATCTTTATTCTATCATTTTGGCACCTGAAACCCTAGCAAATGCCTGTAAATAGCCTTAAATCAAGCATCTTAGCATTCATGCATGTGCATCTCAATAGTGTGTAAATTATTGTAATTAAGGCCAAAATTATAGAATAAATAAAGAAAAGAAAAAGAATAAAATATTGTAAATATTTTATGACCCAAAACCCCCGAGACCTAGGCATCTTGATGAATAGGTCGACAAGGAATAAAGTAGGGGGAGATAAGGTCAGAAATACCAATAAAATACCCATACCTTCCATTCATTCTTTATTCATTTTGGGACCTATTTTTGGTTCCACTTTTCATGCATCAAATAAAGAAACTTTGCACACGAAAGTTGTAGATAATTTAATAAAGAAAAATACAAAATTGATTTTACAGAAAAATCATGTACAGACAAAAAGATATGGTCTGAACAAGAATCCAAAATCCCAACTTCCCAGACCCGTATCTCACAACTGACAACTCCAAATGCAGTGTACTCACCTTTAATTGTATACAGAATAAAATAATCTATCCAATGGCGGTGGTTTCGCATTTGGCGGAGCTACGGTTTGAAAGTTGAGTTTTGGACCCTCATTGTATACTTGTACTGAATAAAATATTCAATTTATTCTTTATTCATTATTTATTCATTTTTATATTTTTATAATTTTGTAAATATTACTTATAATATATATATGCATTAAAGTTTAAATAAAATGCAAAGAAATATAAAAATAAAAATACTTGTATAAAGACTACATAGGTATACTGCCTATGTATATACCTATACAAAATACACTTGTATTCAATTAAATATACAAAACATATCAGAAAAATAAAATAAAAATATATTTAAGTATATAAAAGTATGTTATAATTTTTTTATAAAATACTATATAAAAATAATAAAAATAAAATACCTAAATAAAATATCAAAATACATAGGTATTATACCTATATAGGGTTAAAAAGGTAACTTATAAAAATATACGTCATAAAAATAAATAAAAATCAGAATAAAATACTACATAAAATTTTGAACATTTTTTATTTTATAACTTTTATTTAATTCGGCCATTTATTATTTTAAAATGAATTAACAAAATAAGAATTCAGGGTTTTTCCTGGTTGGTCCACGTGGACCAACCAGGGGGCGGTCTCAGTTGACTCGGGTCAACTGCCTGCCCTACACCCTGTAGCCTTTGTCAGAACTGCTTTTGACCCCATCTTCTCCATTTTTTCGAGGCACGTTCTTTCACCCTTTGAGCTCGAGTCCTTCTGCAAACTTCCTCCTCTACTACCCATCTTGCTCGCCCAAGGATCTTCTTGGGCTGAGAGCCTCTGAATCGAGCCAGCCACCTCGTTCTTTCAACCCCCCTCGTCAACCATACTTAAGGTCCTCCTTGACCTCCCTTTGAATTTGAACCGCAATTCATCCAGTTTTCCCCCCTCTTTGGAGTCGCTCAGCAACGTGGAGGTGACAGCTCCAAGTTTGCACCTTCGAAGAGGCGGAGGCACGCGAGCTGGGCGTGTTCCACCATCACCTCCGGCGGGTACCCCCGTGAGGTAATCACCCTCTGGCCCTGGGCTATTGAGGCTGCCATTCGTCCCATTCTCATCCCCATTCTACTCCTGTTAGTGTTAGGATCATTTCACCCTTCACGCCTCGTTAAATCCATCAACGCATCATTTCACAGATCACCTCGCCGGAGCGCAACTCCGGCGAGTCCCTATCTCGTCTCCCCGTCCATTTCGAGAGCCACCCGAGGTCGAGGCATTTTGCCCTCGACCTCCCTAACTTTTTGGTGCAGGTATTGAAGCCCCTCGAAGCGACGGGAGCTATTTTGCCCTCTCGCCAGAGCACCTGGGGCCTTGCAGCTCCGCCACCTCCGTGCGAGAGCACCGGCGACCGCCGGTGGCTTTTGAAGCTTCCAGACGTCAGCTGACACCTGCAGGAGCGTCCTCGACCGGTTTGCAAGCCCGATCGTCACCGTAGCTGGACGGAGGAGCTCGGAGAAGTTCGCCCAACCGGAGCTCCTCCGTGTTCTTCCCTTCGCCTCCGGAGCCGTCGGATTAACGAGGAGCGCCCAGATCGTGCTGCAGCCGTTAGATCTCCCCACGTGCCCACCGTCCGATCGTCGAAGGAGTTCTAATCGCAGCCGCACGACCCAACCATCATCGACCGTTCATCGTGCGCCACGTGTATAAGTGGACCGCTTCCCGCCGTTGGATCGTCCATCGCCGCCAACCGTTGGATGCACGCCACGCGTCACCTGCAGAGCGCCTGAGCGAGTGTATTTTGCATCCCCACCCTCGCAACTTTTGTATTTACTTTTTAGTCTTTAAACTTTTGTTTGTAGTTTAAATATTATGTAATATTTGCAAGGAGGACCCCAAACTTTCACGTATTTACAAATAGCCCCCTCGCCACGTCACCTCACGTGACTAGTTCACGTGAGGGGGTTGGGCATTTTGCGAGGCTACCCTCGGTTGTTTACTTATTTCGTTTTAGCCCAGAACTGTTGCGTGAAGTGTAAACTTTTTGGGCATTTTGCAATTAAGCCCCCAGGCTTTTGTTATATTGCATTTCAGTCCTTCCCAGGCGCGTGCAAGTCACGCGCCCTGGTGGGTAAATTGTTGGCGTGCCCAGGCGTTTTTGTATTTACATTTTGGTTCCAGAAATTAAATATTCAGCTTAATATTTTGTGGATATTTGCATGTATGCCCCTGGAAGTTTTAAATATTGCACATATACCCCTGCCAGGACTGTTTAATGTTGGGATTCTTGTTCTAAGTGTTTAAAATATCATTTTAAGCCCAAAAATTCCACAAAATTAGATTTAAGTTCCTGTGTACTTGTACTTTAACGCCACATATTTAGTTTTTGATTTTATTTTATTTTCATATTTATTAAAAATCAAAAACTTGCTTTTTGTGTACTGTCTACCTTAGAAAATACCAAAAAAATATCAAAATACCTCCAAAAATTCCCAAAAATTCACCTAGTGTCTATTTTATTGTCTTTTAGTGTCAGTCCAAAAATCATTAAAAATTTCAAAAGAAAAACACTAAAAATTTAAAAACACTCAAAAACTTCAAAAAAATATATAAAATAGTAGAAAAATCCAAAAAATATAAACTCAGCTTCTGTTTATCCCTTATTTTGTTCTTTTCAGTAGAAAAATAGTGTGAAACATTTTGGGTACTGGTTGCTATTTTTAAATTGCATTTTATTCACAGCCAGCCTTATTTCCACTGTTTTCCTTTATTTCAGCATTTAAAAATATCAAAAACACCTTAAAAAATTCTCAAAAATCACAAAAACAGTAAAAAACCTTAAAAATACCAAAAACATTTTATTTCTGAATTTTTGAGTATTTTTGTGCATTTTTATAAATGTTTTAGTTTTTCTTTTATTACATTGCCTTTACTTTCCAATATTAAAAAAAAAAGAAGAAGAAAGAAGAAAAAGAGAAAAAAGAAAAAGAAATACAAAAATATAAAATATAAAATATAAAAATCAGAAAATCAAAAATCAAAATACAAAATTAAAAATTAAATAAAAATAAAAAAAATTAAAAATTAAAAACCCACAAAAATTGTAGTTGCTTGCTTGCTTAGTGTAGACACATCACACACTTTCACTTGAGCATAATTTTTGTGAATTACACTGCTTGCTCCCTGTGTTCGAACTCTCTACGTACTTGCATCTATACATCTTTTATGTAGAGTTAAAAATAAATTTTGACTCCACATTATTTCTAATTTATTGATCTTAGTGTGGGTTAATTGTTGACTTTAGTCAGATTTAGTGTGGTCAACACACCGACTGAGTTCACGCTTTGTGCTGAACTTAAGACCACCTATTTTTGGCTAAATCACAGGGCGATCAAAAAGGGTAGCGTCTTCTCCGTCGGCTGGCGCGGGATCGGCTACTGTTGGCGGCTCCTCCAAAGCTGGCGCGGCTTTACTTCGGCTGCAAACTTCTTTTTGGTGTTTTTGGTATTGCTGATTTTTTTGTATTTTTAGCTGAGGCTGCTGCAAATGCACGACGGCTGGAATGGCTTCTCCTTCTTCTTCCTCCTCACCCGCCCCTGTAGCTTGCACGGCTGATGCGGAAGATGACGATCCACATATTTCTTTATTCACCCCACTCTTGGTAGCAGGCGGAGGCAAGGCCCTACCGCTCCCGAGAGTAACATCATTAGAATAAACAGTAATATCATTATCAGACACGGACATGACATCACATTCTACCTGCTCTTTCTTTTTGAGGTTATTGGGGTTGGCTTCGACCTGAGCTGGGATGGTAGTTCGAGTTGCGGTCAGGTCGTCGAGCCTTTTGGTCATTTCCGCCAACCCTTTAACAAGCTGGGCTAAACAATCCATGGTGGGGTTCACAGGGGGTGCTTCAGTGGTTTTAGCGTGCAGACCACGCTGCTGTTGTATGGATGGGTGCGGAGGCTGTTGCTGGTGGTGCTGGGGTGGTGCAGGAAGTTGAAGTTGTTGATATGAGGGAGGAGGATACTGCTGATATTGCTGAGGTGGGGCAGCCACATACTGATGAAACGGCTGTGGATGGCGGTACTGCGGCTGCTGCTGGTATGGCAGATTCTGCCTCCATTGATTCGCATACTGGGGAGGCTGATGGTACTGCTGATGAGGCTGAGAGGACTGCCCAAAACGACCACCCTGAGGTTGGTGGTATTGCCGGTTGGCAAGTGGCTGACCCTGGGGTTGTCCCATAGGACGGGTCGGCTGTGCATCATTGGTCCATACCCCGTTCACTTCCTGAATCAGGGGTGGTGGTGGGAAGACTGGATTAGGTCCTGAAAGGAACTCTGGCTGGTACACAACCATCTGCTGCTGCGGCTGGCCCTGGTCGGGGGCCTACACGTAGTACACGTGCTGGACTGCCGGTGGCTGCTGGCTCGACTGAGGCTGATGCTGCGGTTGCTACTCGTCCTTCTTCTCAGCTGGATCTTTCGATGGTGTCGCCGACTGAACAGAGTTGATGGTGCCCACCAACAGTTCAAGGTACTTGTTGATCTGATAAAGCTTGTCTAAGTTCTGTGTCCTCTTCTCGATCACAACGAGTTTTTCGAGGTCCTGTGATCGCTTCTCAATGATGTCAACTTTAGAGAGATGACCCCCGATGATACTGAGGTTGGAGCTCTCATCTCTCTCTGCCTCCTTGGTCGCTGCCAAGTGTACTTGATTCTGGAGGATCTGGGGTTGCTTCTGATATGCCTTGGATGAAGAGAGGGCAGCCTCTCCTTCGGCCATTTCTTCAAATATCTGCCAGACGACGTCTTCATCCTTGTTGAAATGGGAGCCCCCACATGCTGCGTCAACGAGCCTTTGGCTTTCGATATTCAGTCCCCCAAAGAAGTGCTGGACCAAGCTGGTCTTCGGAATATCATGATGGGGACACTTCTCCTGCAGGTCAGTGAATCTCTCCCATGCTTCATGTATTGACTCATGGGGTCCTTGGGAGAAATTACTAATTCGGGCTCGCATCTGGTTGAGCCAACCGAGAGGGTAATACTTATGCAGGAAGGCTGACTTCAGCTCCTCCCAGGTCGTCACAGCCTTCCCCAGATGGTTGACCCAATAGAGGGCCTTGTCTTGTAAGCTGAAAGGGAATGCCATCATCTTGACAATGTCCAAAGGGACATTGGGATAGTGAGTAGTGCGGCAAATGCGGGAGAATTGCTGCAGGTGAATGTACGGCTCTTCACTGGTATTTCCATGGAATGCAGGGAGAAGAGCAATAAACTGGGGATTCAGCTCAAAGTGAGCGTGTACCGGTGGAATGAGGATCCACTCGGTCATCTGGCTGTCTCCCGGATTGTATGTTTCTTTAAGTGTTGGCTTGGGTGGTGGTAATTCAGGGTCATCATCATCAGGACCACCACCTCCACCTCCTCCTCCTCTGCCTCCTCTGCCTCTGCCTCCTCCTCCCTCGTCCCAGGTCATCATATCGTTCAACATATCCTGGAATGTTGTCTGCGTGAGGGCCTGCTCGGCCAGCTGCTGTTGAATGGCCTGGATAGATGCCATCAATTATGCATTGACTTGATTCTGGTCTGGCATCTGTCCCTCTGGTTGGGGTGGCTGCTGACCCTTGCCCTTTCCTCCGAGAGCCATATCAGGGTCTGAGTCGGACGAAATGAACTCCGGAGCAGTCTCCAGGGCTCGCTCTATCTTCTATCTGCATAATGAGATAGTCCAAATCAGATCACTTGCAATTGTGTTCAGCTGTCGTGATGAAGCTGGAATTCAGGTCAACCCCAGCATGTTGTGAATGGACAAGGATGTAGACTGTAATCGACTTCCATTCACAACGGCGAAGGCAGGACAAAAGTGATCCCAATTTATTGAGTGGCCAAGAGAAAGGTAGAAAACGAGGAGTCTGGAGATCGACCCGCAAAGTCCGGATCGGGTTCTCGGGAATCGCCTCGAACTTATTAGCGTAGTTGAGTCCATGGAATTGATGTGGGTGTCGGCATGGTCCCGACGAAAACCATCCATGGATCGACTTCGCGAAGCACAAGAGAAGATCGGATGTTGGAAGAAAGATACGATGGTCAACGAGGAATAAAAGGAGTGTAAAACAGTAGAGAGGCTCAGTTGAGCGGGGTGGTAAAAGGGGAAAACAACAAAATGTGCGCAAAGGCACGGGACTTGATCTTTGAACCTTAATCTAGATCCATACAAACACAATACAAAATCGGGTTCACCAACTCACGCCATGTGAAGCCGTGAAGGTTCGGCTATTTATTATCTTTTCATTTTTAGAGTTGTGATTTCAGGCATATCTTATAATAAGTCCTTAGTACGCTACCCTATAGGAGAGAGAGTACTGCCAGAAGAGTATCTCGTACCTGTCCTCCTCCTGTTTAACCTGTAGTCTGTACTTTTTGGAGTCCTTGTAACCCTTCCTGGATTCCTACTCAGCCAAAGAAATAGAGAGAGGAAGCCGATAGGCGAAACCAATACTTCGGTTCTCGCTCGTAACGGAATCACCCGTGAGCGTGCAAGAACCTACTCGGACGCAGGACAATGAGACAGACACCCCCGTGAAGGCGTGGCCTATGCTCAATACTTTGGACAGGGTCGATGCTCTACACAACAGAGAGTCATCATTGGTGACCAAGCCCTACTCGCCTACGTACGATAGAAGCGCCATTACTTCAGAAATCCAGGCGATACACAAGGCAGTTGCAGACTGGATTTTTGGCTTTAATCCTTAGGGGGTCGCACTCGCTCAAGGGAGTAGGGTTTTGGTCCCCCTTCAAGGTACCTGAAAATAATGAGGGCTTTATGAACCCGGTACAATGATAGTCCGTTACAGATTTTTATTAAGGTCAAAGTTTATTTAGCAGTTCCCTTGTTTTAATTTTTGGGTTTTCACTTTTTTTGAGTCTGTTTTCATTCCAGCGCCTAACGTTTTTGTAGATTCTCATTTAAGTCCTAGGTGCTCAAAATCAGAGGGAGATAGCGGAAAAGTCGTGCAAGTGGTTCCATGATGGAAATCTCACCATTGAACCGAATGATGCATGCTGAGTTAGAAGACTTACAGTGCATCCCAGCTCTCTCCATGTGGTATGCAAAACAGAATTTTTAAACCTATCTACATGTCGGTATGCAAGGCACAAAATCACCCTAAACATTAGTTGCTATTAACGTGAAGAACCATAAGTCGCTCATTCATCTTTAGCCTGAAGGGTCCGGTCTTGGCTCACCCCTCCTTTGCTCAACACATTTGAGTTTAGGAGATAGTGCTTTATGGGGCTCGCTGTGGCACAAGGCTAAGAGACAAATGAACGGCTTTTTTAAATTTTGACTAGATCCATACGAAGTAGACTATAGGAACATGCATTCTTATTAATGTATGGACCTAGCTACCGAATCAAGCAACCTATATCTAGGGGCTCCAAGCACACAAAACAAAGTAAAATAAATGCGGAAAGCTCAAAACTTCGAGAAACAAAGAAAAGAAAGCGATGGGAAACTCGGAAAACCGCGATGAGGCCCCCAGGTGAACAATCACCCGGGCACTGGACCTCATTGTGAAGAGTAGAGTCCTGTTAATTATTACATGCCAAAATTGTCTCTCTCTCATCATAAATTACAAAAATGATCCTAAGTGTTCTAGACCTATCTAATCCCCATCTTTTTGCTTCCTTGATGCTCTCTCCAGTTGGTCATGAAGTGAAGACCAACCTCATCCAAGCTCGGCTGCACTGGCTCCCTAAGAAACCATCCTCGCGTGGCGGGCCCTCGCAACAAAGTCACAAAGAGATTGGATTAGTATAGCTCATTCAATCAACTAAAACAGATATAAATTAATCACAATAAATAAATCAATAAAGCATGGTTATTAATTACATTAGAAATAGCTGCTCATAAAATCAATGATGAATCAAAATTTTTACACAAGCATGACAAAATAAAGTAGGCTATGCTCATTGCTCCCCGGCAACGGCGCCATCTGATAACGAACATTTTGCGAGGGTCAAAATATTGTCGCTGAGGCGACCGCTCACAGAACATCGGTTAGTCAGCAATTAACCCACAATAAAAGAATGAATTAGTTAAGTCCCAAAAGTGTGAATTAATATTTACTCTACCACAAAATGTATAGTGAACAAGCATGTAGAGGTCGAACCATAGAGAGCAATGCAAAAAATGAAGTAGCCTAACATATGCATGTACAACAGAGTCATCCTTGTGTGAAGCCTATTTTTGTGGGTTTTATTATTATTATTATTATTATTATTTTATTATTTTTATTTTAATAATATAGTTATGTAATATATATATAATTTATAGAATATAAATATATAAAGATATATACCCATAGAGGGTATGTATAAAGCATATAATACATACATATGTATATATTTATCTATATATATATATATTTATTTTTAAGTTTCAGATATATATATATATATATTAATAAATATGTGATATATATATATATTGATTTTCTTTTTCAATAGGGGAATATATATATATATATAAAGAAGAGAGAGGAGTGATCCAATATTTATAAAAATATATAAATACACTCAAAAATACAGAAATAAAATCTTTTTGGTATTTTCATGATTTTCTACTATTTTTGTGATTTTTGGGTATTTTTAACAGATTTTTGGTATTTTTAAATGCTGAAATAAAGCAAAACAGTGGGGTAGCTACTGGCTGGGGTAAAATGGTAATTAAAAATAACTCACAGCCACAAAATTTTTCCCAAATATTTTTAAAAGAAAGAGGATAAAATATAGAACCTACAGGAGTTGAGTTTGTAATTTCTAGGGTTTTCTAAAATTTTTTATATTTTTTAGAAGTTTTTGAGTATGTTTGAATTTTTAAGGTTTTTCTTTTGAGATTTTTAATGATTTTTGGATTGACACTTAACTATGATAAAATAAACCATAGTTAATTTTTTTAGATTTTTTCGAGGTGTTTTACTATTTTTTTGGTATTTTATAAGCTAGACAGTAAATAAAATGCATGTTTTTGATTTTTAATAAATGCAAAAATGCAACAAAAATGAAAACTAAAAATATGACGTGCAAAAGCAGGCTAACATGAGCTTATATCCATTTTTGCAAAATTTTTCAAGTTAATATGAGGCATGAAATAAATGGACAAAGCATACAAAAATTAAACAGCCTAGCAGGAGCATTTTTGTAAATAAAATATTTCTCAGGGGAATCCATGCAAAAATTACTACAGAAATAAACATTTATTTTTATTTTTGGGGCTATTTTACAATTACCAAAACCCGCCAGGGTTAAAGTGCAAAAATCACGCGCCTCACGTGGGACTGCACGTGAGGCGCGGAGGGACCAAACTGCAAATATAAAAAAACCAGGGGCCTATTGTAAAAATTACATATTATTTACAACGTGACGTTTTATTTTTGGCATTAAAATATAAATACAAAAAGGCGGGGACATGTTTGAAATTTACCCCCCAAGGGCGCGCGATCCAACGGCGTCGATCACTTCACTTAGCCACGCGTCGCGCATCTGACGGTTGATACCGGTTCGCCGATGAAGGCTTCTGATTAGATCCGCCTCGCGGATCGGACGGTGGTGGATGGGCTTCATCTGACGGTTGTCGTTCAATCTGGGTCGTGCCTCCTGATCGGACGGCAATGGAGGTGTCTGGAGGAACAGGTAAGAAGCTCACCCCCGACGAGCTTCGATCGTGAAGCTTGGGCTCCTCCGGGCATCTCCCTTGCGTCTGAGAGGGTCTGGACATAGCTGGAGGCCTTCTGCGTCTGCTGATGGTCTCGCCATGGCTCCTGGAGATCTGAAGAGCTCGGACGAGGTCGATGAAGGTCGGGACCTCTAGGAACCTCTTCCTGGTTTGAATCGAGCCCAGATGGGCTCCTTTCTTCGTTTGACCTACATAGGAAGAACCGGGGAAGCGAGGGCTATCTCCTCGACCCCGGGTTTTGAAGCTCGGTCGCAAAATGAGGTGAGGTGGAGGAGCTCCGACGATAGGCGGAGGAGGAGCTCTGATTCGCAAAGACCAGAGGTCCTTGGTTGAAAAAAGATGAGAGATAGATGGAGAACGCGATGGGGAACGATGTGGGGTGAACGTGGCGGTCGGAAATGGTCGAGATCACGGTGAAGAAGTTGCCGGAGCGGAGCTCCGGCGAACTTCGAATTTCCTATTTCACGCCACGCTACTGATCTAAAGGCTAAACTAAGAATGGAATCTAAATGCTAGAATTAAAATCTACCTAAAATGCAATAAAGGGCAGCTCTTATACATGGGGGCCACCAGGGAGCAGGACGGACGCCGGAGCTCCGCCGCGTCAAAAATTTCCCTCCTCCAGTCGATTCAAGTCGCTGCGATGCTCCCCCGGTCACGAGGAACCTCCCAGGATCGAAATCAGGGCTTTTGGGTGGATGAAATTGGCCAAATTTGAGGAGGAGGGCAAGGGCTCTTATTTATAGACTGACTGGTCGTCCTTCTTGGCCCGCTTATTCCGACGATTGTAATGATCGTTTTCTCGATCCAACACGCATGCGTGATAGATGGATGATCCCTCTACAGATCTCGTGAAGGCGGCGAGCGAGAACAAGGAACGAGACGCCCGGGAAAAATGGCGCAAGTCAGGGGTTCAGCGAGGTTCAGAGGCGCCAGGCCTGATGGGACAGTTGACCAGAAGTCAACAAAGGCTGGCGCCCCATTGGTCCACCTCAGACACTAGAAGACAAAATAGGGGACCTTATTCTAAAACGATTTATTTAACCTAATAAATGATTTTATTAGATTTTTCGTATAAAATAAAAAATATGTATTATTTCCCGTAGTATTTATTTATGATTTTTATTTAATTTTTTGAAGTAGTTTATTATGGTTTTATTTTGATAATGCATATATGCATGTATTTACATGTATTTTGTGTATTTTATTTTTAATTATTTTATTTTATTTTATTATTTTATTGTCTTATTTTATAAATTTATAATTTATTTTTGTGAGTGTGGGGGTATTTTTATTTAATTTTTATGAGTTTATTTTCATTTTTAAATAAATAGGGATATGTATATGTAGGTATACTTGTAGGTCTTTTACCTATATATTCTATATACTTTATTTATTTAATGTGTTTTCTTGATTTTTATTTTAGATTTGTATTTTTGATATATTATGTATAATATGTACAACATTATAAAAATATGAGAAAAGAAAATAATTAAAGAATGTTTTCCCTTTTTATTTATGTACATATTGGATCATAGGTATCTTGCCTACTCTCTTGCATAGACTTATTTTATTTTGTAAATTCTCTTTAGTTTTATTCTAATTTCAGTATGTACATGTATTATATACATTATTTACAAAATTCTAAAAATATATATTCATAAAAATAATGGACAATGAATAAATTGAATATTTTAATCAGGCAGGTTGCACAATGAAGGCCAAAAACCTAACTTTTGCAGATGGACTCCAAAAATTATGAAACCAATTTTATTAAATAGTTCTTGGAAAGCTATATACAATTAAAGGTGAGTTTGGGTGATTTGGAGTTTTTATTTGCAAGATATGGGTCTGTGAAGTTGAGATTTTGGCTTTTTATTCTGTGTATAAAATGTATACTGAGTATTATTTTTACACAAACTCAATTTTGTATTTTTATTTACATTATTATCTACAACTTTCATGAACAAAGTTTCTTTATTTGATGAATGAATAATTAAATGCAAAATAGGTGTCAAAAATGCATAAATGAATGAATAAATAAATGAGGTATTTATTGTACACTGGCCCTTATCTCCCCCTACTTTATTCCTTGTCGACCAATACCTTGCTGGCCTTGGTCTCGGGGTTAGGGTCATAAAATATTTGCAATATTTTACTCCTTTTTCTTTTCTTCTCTTTATTCTATAATTTTGGCATTAAAAACCTTATTTAATGTATAATTAATACAATGAGTAATGAATGCTTTTATGTACACATTGATGTCATTTTCATGCATTTGCTGGGGTTTTTGAGGCCAAAATGATAGAATAATGGTGATGAAATGGAGATTCATCAAATACACAAGGCAAACCCCCGATTCACCTACTCGACACAGTGAAGACCGTCAAATGATGGTCATTTATCTTTTCTTTTTTAGAGTGAGGTGAGAATCACAAAGTTGTACTGACACTTAGGAGGCTTGATGGGATTTGGGCTCTACTCCTTAGTGTGTACGTGGGCAATTTAAACGCATACAATGAGGGGGTTGCACTCCCCAAGACAAGGAAATCCATTATATTTTATTTTCAGGTCCAATAGAGTTAACAGTCCCAATTTTATTTAGGTTATCACTTTTTTGGGTATTTTCAATGCACGTGCCTATCGATGTTCCAATTTCCATTTAGCATCCTAGGTTAGCAAAAACAGAGGGAGAAGGTCGGAAAAGCCATGCAAGTCGGAAATCGATGATGCATGCTAAGTAAGAAGACTTACAGTGCCTCCAGCTCTCTCCATGCGGGATGCAGAACAGAATTGAAACCTATGCTATATGCAAATGCAAGCTGAAGAAATCGCCCTAGGATAGTAACTGCTATTATCGTGAAGCACCACAAGTCGATCACCGATCTTCAATCCAGGAGTCCGGTCTAGGCTCACCCCTCCTCCTCTCGACACATCGAGTTCAGGAGCAGCGCTTGGCAGGGTGGGATGCGGCACATCGGCTTAAAGATGGTTAGGCGACTGTTTAAAGTTTGAACTAAGTCCAAAGCAAACTATAGGTACATGCAAATATATTAGGGTGTTTGGACCTAATTCTACGAGCAAGCAGTTCCTAAGCTAGGGCTCATTCACACAAAATAATAAAAATAAAAATAAAAAGGAAAAAGCGTCAAAACCGTCGAGGCCCCCAAGGGAACAATCCCTCGGGCAATGGACCTCAGGAACTAGAGTGTCTGAGAGTCCTGTATTATTACAATCCGAGTGTCACTCTCTCACATAAATATACATAATAAAATAAAATGCATAAAAAATATAGGCTGTCTTCAAAATTTCTTCTCCCTCTGTCTTTTATGCTCTCTCCTGTTGGCCGGTGTAGAGAAGCCAACTCCGCCTCACTTGGGTGCATTGGTCCTCCTAGGAGGTCCTCCTTCGCTTGGCGGTCCCTCGCATCAAAGACAAAGAAAGAAGGAGGTCAGAACAGTCTATCAATAATGTCAATAAGTAATCAAATAAATATATAAATAATAAAATAGACGCTGGACATGAGCAAAGAATTAAATAAATGAATGAACAACCATACAAAATCCATTGCCTCTCCGGCAATGGCGCCATTTGATGACTAAGTTTTTCAGAGGGTCTAGATGTCTCACAAGGCGAGAGATCCAGTCGCTGAATCGACCACTCCAAAATACCCAAGTCAATCAACAATTAACCCACAATGAAATATATGCAATTAATATAAAAAATGTGGAGTTAAAATTTATTATAACTCTACATGCAGATGTATATAGGTGTAAGCATGAGTAGAGGTCGAACTCTGGGAGGCGAATGGTTGTGTGGTGGAGTTGATTGCGCAATTATTCAATTCATTGTTCATGTCCATTTCTTTGTTATTTTTGTGGATTTTTGATTTTTTTTATATTTTTTTAATTTTAATTTTATTTTTTTTATAATTTTTATTTTGTTTTTATATATTTTTATTTTTATATTTTCTTTATATTTTTAATTATATAATATAGATATATATATAAAGAAAGATATATGAGAGAAGAGAGAGGAGTAATATAGGGATATATATTTATAAGAATAATATATATATTAAATATAAATTTTTTGTTGGCTTTTTACATTTTTCTAATTTTTTGTTATTTTTTCTGGGATTTTACCAATTTTTATGCATTTTTAATTTAAAAAATGTCCCTAATATAGGACTAATTAAATAGGTTGAAAATAATTTGGGTTTTAAAAATATAAAATAATTCTCAAAACTACCCAAATTAATTTTAATAAGTAAATAATAATATATAGATAATTATAAAAGATAAAAATATATTTTTAGTATTTTTCTAGGGTTTTTCTATTTTTTGTTGGATTTTGGAGCTTTATGATTTTTTTATTTTTCTTTTTCTTATTTTTAGGGTTTTTCATTTTTGGACTCAATATATATATATATAAATATACCATATCTATTTTTTTTGGAATTTTTCAAAATATTTTATATTTTTTGGTATTTTATAAATTAGACAGTACAAAAATGGCTCCTTTTTCATTTTTAACAATTAGGTTAAATGCAAAAAATGTAAATTAAAGTGTGGGCATGAAAGTACACTACATGAAGCATCTAATCTAATTTTTGTGGATTTTTAGGAGCTACATAGGTATTTTTAATAATTACATAAAAGACACAAAAATTAAACAGCCTGGCAGGGGCATTTTTGCAAATAAAAATAACTACAAGGGGCTTTGTGCAAAAATACCAACAGAATAAATATTTATTTTAATTTTCAGAACTATTTTACAATTAACAAAAGGTGCCATGATATAAATGCAAAATTCACGCGCCTCACGTGGGACTACACTGATGAATCTCGTATTCATCATGCTAAAAACTCACTATTAAACCCTGGTTTTTTTAAATAATTATTAAAAAAATCATAATTAAACGGCTATGGCCCAAATCGGCACCTGGGAGAGGGCCGTTGGAAATTTGCCAACGGTCCCCTCCTCCCCATTTGTTATATATACCGCCCCCCTCATTCCATCCTTCTCACAATTTCCCCCTCTCCTTCTTCATCATCTCCCCTTATTCATCCTCTCTTATTCACTCATTCTGTTTTCTGAAGTGCGATTGCTGCTCTCGATCGACTAATCTTATTCAAGTAAGAATAAGATATTTTTGTTTGTAGATTTTGTTGTGCGTTTTTTGCAGGGTTTTATCAGTGAGGACGCTATATACATCGGATACCGGATTATATTATTATCTTTTGGATAACATTTCTTGTAGAAGACACGCATCTTTCAGGTAATTTTACTCAAGATTTTTTTAAATTTAACAAGTAATTAGATGTGCAAAATTGATACTTAGTTAAAACATATTTCAAAATAATTCTTGTTTATTTTTAATGGTAAATCATTTGTCTATGAAGTAATCTAAAGATGTTGAAAAATAGTAATTGTAAATGTAATATGATTTTTTAATGTCACTCACATTAGACATTTTATGAAGAGATTTTTGTAATAGTTATTAAAAAATCGAAATTAATTAAGTAGGGGACAATAGACATTTTATTAGGAGATTTTTGTAATAATTATTAAAAAAATTGAAATTAATTAAGGACAATAGACATTTTATTAGGAGATTTTTGTAATAATTATTAAAAAAATCAAAAATAATCAAATAGGGGACATTAGACATTACATTAGCATTTCATTCATTTAGATTTAAAAGTGCACATATTCATGTTAAAAATTCTGTCATTTAGATTTGGAATCGAGCGCCGAGAGGGTCTCTATACAGCGCTGGCAGGACTCACTGTGGTGAGCACCTATGAGCCCCCAAGACCGGACTTTTGGATTCCATTTCTGAGTGGTTAGTATATCTATTAAATTATCGATTATTAAAGATAACATCCGACTGAAATGTTAATTAAAGTAATTGTTACATCCAATTATTAAGTAATTATTTTGTGTAATTAAACTAATTAAATCATTATTTTATTCGTATAGATGGCCTCCAACACCGCTCATGTCTTAATATATTGGGGAGGATCGATTGATGTCTCTGATGACCACGTAGAATATATTGGGGGCAAGAAATGGATGGTTACATTACCATGCCAATTAACATACATTGGCTTACTGTCTCGAGTCTCTGAAGTCACTAATCTCCCGCTCGACTAGTATATACTTACATTAACTTGTAAGTGGTTGTATGAGGGATCAACTTTCTTTGCAGTACCGATTGACGATGATGAATCAACATTAGCAACGTTGAGTTCAATCGTCGATGTAAGATTTATCCATCTTTTTGTACAAGCTACTCCCTTTAATATGGAAAATATACCGTCATCTTCGAGGTAAAATTAATCACATTCAAATTATAGAATAATTTCACCCTTTTTATTTAAACTAACAAAGATTTAAATTAATCAGGCCAACAAATGAGTCCATGTTTGATGATATCGAAGGGTCATCACAAGTAAATGTAGAAGATGATTTAGAGACAGAAATATCCGAAGAAGATGAGGAGTCCAAAAATGACGAGCCAGAAAATGATACTCAAACATTAGAAGAAAATATTGGTGGTAATACTTGTCATGATTTTGGATATGGTTCGCTAGTTCTAGCCGTAGGTAATGAGGAAAGGGGGAACTCATATTCTGCTAATAACGATGATGCTGAAGAAGAGCCGATGGAGGAGTTACGTCACGTTTTTGATCATGAAATTGCAGAAGCAGAAGATGTAGTATTTGTAGAGAGTCAATCAGAATCCACCGATGATTCTGGACTAAGTTATTGGTTAGGTAGGAGTTATAAGTCGAAAAGGGATCTACAATACGATTTACAGAAATGGAGCATGGAAAATCACGTGCAATATAAACCCAAAGCATCAAACAAGCAGATTTTCACTGCTGTTTGTATTTATGAAAATTGTGGATGGCGTTTGCATGCATCAGAGAGGAAATCTCGAGGAGATTGGTATGCTTCAGGATATAGGGGAAAGCATACATCCAGAAATCCAGTCCTTTTAGTGAAACATCGCCAATGCACTTCTGTTTTTTGTAGCGCAGTATATTTTATCTTCCTTTAAAGCAAAAGTTAGTATGACCCCAGGAGCGATAATATACAAGATAAAGGAGGAGTTGAAAACTGAAATCAACTACATGACAGCATGGAATGCTAGACGTCGTGCAATGGATATGGTTTATGGAAATGAGGTTGACTCATATCGTGATCTCCGGAGATTCATTCGTGCTTTAGAACGACATAACCCTGGCACATATACGTGGTTTAAGACAGTAGAAGGCCAAAACAACAGCACTATACATTTTCAGAGAGTGTTTGCATTTGCAGCGTGTCGTAGAGCGTTCAGATTTTGTCGACCCGTTTTGTCTATTGACGGAACACATCTATACGGGAGATACGCCGGTCACATGTACGTAGCCACAGCAATTGACGCCAATAATGGCCTTTTCCCGTTGGCATTTGCCATTGCTGAAAAGAACGAGAATATTTCGGCATGGGGCTGGTTTTTGAATTTATTAAAACAAATTATCGATCGTCGGGACATTTGTTTTATAAGTGATCGATTTCCGGGTCTAAAGAATGATGTACGTGGTTTATTTCCACCGGAAGAGGGATTCACGCATCGTCATTGTCTCAGACACATGCGTGCAAACATGCAGAGAGTCGGTCATAGAAATCGTACAGTTCTAAGTCGATTCTACGCTGCTGGACAAGAACCATGTCAGAACAAGTTCAACAGTATGATGCGTGAAATTTTCATTCTAGATAGAAGTGCTTTCGAGTGGATCAGATCTCAGGACAATGGCGATCAGAGATATTGGGCATTAAGTTTAGATGATGGACATCGTTATGAACATATGACAACCAATTTATCTGAAAGTTTTAACGGTGCCTTTAGAGGAGCACGTGGTTTGTCAATTATTTCTCTCATCCTAACAGTATTCCTTAGAATAAATGGCTATTTCAATGATCGTTGTGAGGAGTCAGAAGGAATGACTACATATTTGACTAAGAAATATGAAGAGTTGTTGGAGAAACAAACCAGGGAGGCAAGAGCATGTCACATTGAAAGATTTTCGTTAACTCAGTTTCAAGTCCGTGATCGTGATGGATTTGCACATGAAGTCAATCTAAATGGCCGAGAAAGTGAGTGCATGTGCGGGTTTATGCAGATGAAACACTTCATATGTCCACATGTTATTGCCGCAGCTTCAAATACTCGTACTCACGTAGATAACTACGATCTATGTTCGCAGTATTTCTCCAGCGAGTATTACCGTCAGGCATACAACTTCTACTTTCATCCCATACCTGATAGATGTTATTGGGGAGAAGAAGATGCTACTGTTATGTTACCTCCAAAAATGGCAAAGAGAAATGTCGGAAGACCTGTGCAGGGAAGAATTAGAAATGAAATGGACGAAATGTGCGTCCGACCGAAATTATGTAAAATCTGCAAGCAACCAGGACATAATAGATTAAGTTGTCTACGCAGAACATAGGCACACTTGCATTTAGAAGGGTAATTTAATTTCATTGTTAATATATCAATTTCTTTACAATTTTATAGTTATTTTTTCATGACATTTGTAATTATTAATGTAGATGGCACAGATGGATAGGCTTCCTGGACCAGTAGATACCTCAGTATTGTATATGCAGAATGACCATCGTTCAGCACAACCTACTAGTTCGGTAATTACTTTTTATAATTTTTAAATTTTACTAGTTCGGTAATATTGTTTCTTATTTTTTATTCAATATATTTTACAGATTCGCTTTGTAGAGCATAATGAGTTACTGAACTCCATTTCTGACAAGAAGAGTGGCATAGTAGAACGATTAATAGAAGCGTCGGGTTTTTCATGTGTGGTGAACATGAGAAGAGTTCAAATGGATCCATCATTATTGACCAGCTTACTAGAGAGATGGAAACCTGAGACACACACATTTCACCTACGCTTAGGAGAGGCTACTATTACTCTTCAGGATATGGGATTAATTAGTGGTTTAAGAGTTAATGGCCTACCTGTAACTGGTCCGGATTCTCCGCCTGGTGGATGGGATGCAGAGTGCATGAGTTTGTTAGGAGTAGTACCCACTCGGATAAGGTGAAGCTGTCTTGGATACGCGACGTCTTCTTTAAGACAGAACATCCGTTGCAAGGTATTGATGACGAACAACAAGCGACCCGTGTGGTTAGAGCACTCATTTTTTATCATATAGGATGTAGTGTACTTGCAGACAGCAACGGGGATATGGTGCCTCTAAGGTATGCGTTAATGATTGACTGTATTACATTATTAATTTTTATTGTATTCTTAGGTCTGATTAATTTTTTAGGTACCTATTACACTTACGTGAACTGCAAGAATGTGCTCAACTGGCTTGGGGTGCTGCTGCTTTGGCGCATATGTATTCAGAACTCGATAGGGGTGCAAAGATCGGCACGTCTAGGATATATGGTTTCTTCTCAATTTTACAGGTATGTAGAGTACCCCTACATGTCTCAATTTGATTTATTTGCATCTTCTAATATTTTCAATTATAGGTTTGGGCATGGGAGCATGTACATATTGGACGGCCGATAGTACATGCTGGTGCTCAGATAACTGGAGGTTCATTAGCGTTGAAGTGGATAGGAGTGCGCAGTTTTAAAGAGAACGTGCACACTGCAACATTAGCATTCTATCGTAACGAGCTCGATACACAAGAACCTCATCAGGTAAAAAAACTTTAATGCTCATATTAATTTTAAATTATTGTAAACTATAATATCTAATTTTTTTACTAAATTACAGATGATTTGGACACCATACGCTGAAGTTGAGATATCACAATTGCATCCTATCTGCAGAAGTGGGCAGCCTGTATGGATGAGTCGAGTTCTACTTATTTGTTATGATCTTGTTGTGATGCACCTACCTGATCGTGTGATGCGACAATTTGGGATGCGTCAGCACCTTCCTGTTTCTGTGGAGAGGATAAACGCTATATCTAGACGTAACAAAACCCGAAGTGGGGACATCCTAAACTGGGCTACTATACATCGACAGTACGTGGATCGTTGGGCTGACAGGGAAGCCGCAGTTGTTCATGAGCACCCAGATTCTGATACCGATATTTATATGCAATGGTATTGGAATATAACAAGAAGATGGATCCAAACACATATTCCTCCTCCTGTAGTAGCCTACCGACCACACAAACCAATGGAAAGACGTCTGGTATGTTTAAAAAGTCTACTTATTCTATTGAGATTCTATTAAATTATTCTTATTATATTTGTACATGGACTAGGTAGATACGATTGTACAAGGAAGAAACAGTATGGAACAACTTAGACGATCAACAGACTTACCTACCAACATGAGGACAACAGTCGAAAATGCAATTAACATGTTCGATGAAACACTGAACATGTTCTCCTTGATGTATCCCTTCCATCAATATGAGCATCAACAATTCATGCCATCACAGGAGCATCATACTTCAGGAGCATCGGGTTTTGTGATTTCTTTCTTATAAATGTAAACTAATTTTTTATCTTCAAATCGTGAATTTATAAAATTATATGTTGTAAATTGTACAGGAAGGGAGTACACGGAATATGGTGGGGAGGGGACGCAACCACCACCGATGTTTGCTACTTCAGGTTTTAGTTATTTGTTTATGTATAGTCAACTCATATATCGATTTTTAGACATATAAATACAGCTCCTCATAAAATATAGCAGGACTCGGTGAGCAGGCATTTTCCCAGGGTCATACAATGGAGGAGTCAATATTTGGCACCTCAGGAATGACGTTTGCGAGATATGGCGGGCAAGGGTACTCATTAGGTCATCAAGGACTCGCATCTCAATATGACCAAACCGGATTTGGAGCTTCAGGTAATAAAATGACTAAATAAAATAACTAATTTGTATCTTATGTATTATTTTCTAAAAGATGAATATCTCATTCTTGCAGGATATGGAGAAGCCTTCAGTCAATCACAATTTGCAGGATCATCATTTGCTGGTCTTTCGAGTCAGGGATACAACGGGCAGGAAGTTCCACCAATTCAACCAGGATTCGTATCTACTGGTAAAATTGTACTTAATTTATTACATTGCATTCTCCTCTTACTTATTAAGTAATTTATGTGACATATAATGTAATTAACATCTTTAAGGTATGAGCTATATCGAGTATGGCTTTAGAGGGTCTCAAATCGGTGAAGTCGGATTTAGAGGTTCATGTATAAATATATTATACAATATACGAACTCATTTCAATACGTTATGTTTAAATTTTATTATACTTATAACAATGAAAATGTCTCAATCTTATAGGATCATCGCTTGTTGGACCTTCGAGTCAATTTGACTCTGGACCCTCTCAGCTCATACCGTCTACTCAATATAGTTCAGGAGATTTGTAGTCGCGGATATTTGATAGTGTTCGGCAAATGGAGGTAACTGATTTTGATAGACAGTTGTTTGGTATATCCACGATACCACAACAACGTCCAGAGCTGCCTCGAAGAACTTCTCCCGGAGTAAGGATCACTGAGTGTCCTCCATCAGAGCCGCCTCGCCATTCAACAAGTGTACCAACGTCACGTAATCAACAATCACAAACAATCGAACCGCTACGGAAGTCGTCAGCTAGACCGCATCCTCCAGGGCACGTTCCAATGCATTCAGAATAAATGTCCAAGCAGAAGAAGAAGAAGACAACACATGAGGAGACTCACAAAAAATTGGGAGATGGAGGAAAAGGAAACGACAAGGGAGGTGGTGCAGGAGGTGGAGGAGGAGGTCTGAAGGGATTTCTGAAGATATGGAAAGTTTAAGTTATTGTAATTTTTTTTCTTATTATTTGTAACCTCATATTTCTTCTCTTATGAATTTAATAAAATACTTGTAATTTTTTTAAATTAATTCATGTCAAGTTGTACCTTGTTGAGTTCACATATATCAATGGTAAATGATGTTGTTCACACTCTCAATTTCTTGATATTTACTATAATATTGTTGATATGTCAATTATAAATATTCTAAGTATGTATCAATAATGAAGAATATAATAAAAAAAATAGATATACTTAACATTTTACAATAACGTTATCGGGAAGAAGATGAGACCACGAAGCTCTATTGATAGATCAAAAATATTGTGATGAAGGAAAATATTGATAGCCTATTAAATTTATTTTATTTTTAAAACATATTTACATAATTCCTCAAATATCCTCAAATGAACATAAATATAATTATAGAATATTATTTTGTAAAATTATTTACATAATTCCTCAAAATATTTTTAAATTATTCACATGTAATGAACATAATAATAATTTGTAGTATCCGGTAGTACTGAAATTGAATTATAGTATTAAGGGGTTGTGTTTTGTAAAATGCCCTTCCCAAATCGGCACCTGAGGTGCCGATTTGGCGCCTCTGCCCAAATCGACACCAGAGGTGCCGATTTGGAGGGGGCGCCCCAAATCGGCACCTCAGGTGCCGATCGATGCCTATTTTTTTAATTTTTTTCTTCATGTTTATTTAATTAGTTATGATTTCTTTAATAATTATTTAAAAAAATCCCATTAAACCCCTGGCCTAAACAATTCAATAAAAACCACCATCAATTCTTTGTTTTTATCTTGTATTATATTGTATATATTTTACCATTAAAATATTGCTTTTAATTCCCTTTTAATTTCTTGTAATTATTTTACTCTCAAAAATCCCTAAAAAATATGAAGAATAGTTGTCTATAATTCACTGACCCTTAAAAAGATAAAAAATACAAAAAAATCTCAAAACCACAAACTTGGTATTTTTATCCCTTTAAAAATACCCCCAAAAATATTTTTTGTACAAATGACCTCTTTTGGCTTTTTGACCAACATGAAAGTTGCAGATCTCGTCGAGACGAGCAACTTTCATGTTTTGACTTTTTCCAGATTCGGCCTCTAACTATTTCTTTTCTAATTTTCTTTGTAATTTATTTTGAATTATTCTGATTGGGCCACGTGGTGCTCTCTGGAGCCGCCACGCGGCCCGCTTCTTTTCACGCCACCTGGCGCCCAATCTGGGCTGTAGGATGCTCTTCTTCTCACCGCATCAGGACCCTCCATCACCGGTGCCCTTCTCAGCCATCAGATCAGATCCCCTGATCTGATCTCGACCGCCCCTTCCCGCCTTTACATTGACCGTCCGATCTTCTTCGTATCCCACGGCCTTCCTCATGCCACGTCGCTCTTTCTCCATAGCCATCCTATCGACTTAGCATCTAACGCTCCTTATCAGGCCACGACACATCTTTACCTCAACCGTCAGATCTAATTCCAGATCTGATATCAGCCGTTGTCTAGCGCCTAAATGCTAGCCGCACGATCTCATCCCGATCTAACGTCCCTTAGCTCTCCACATCGCCCACTCATCTCAGCCCTCGGATCCTATTTCCATCCAACGGTCCTCCACACTTCGCGTCAACTCTTCGTCCCTCACCCTTGGATGGATCCTCGCTCTTCATCTTGACCGCTCGTCATTGCGCACATATCAACCGTTCGTTCAGATAGCAGGATCTGATCCTCGCCGACCTCTTGCACTCGCATCCTAACTGTTGGATCACGAGATCCAACGGTCAGAAAATCATCTTCTACCTCGAGTAACCCCCTCGCCCAGGCGTTACGCCTCGTCGAACCTCCTCCCCCTTCCATTTTTAGCCATCGCACCAGTCACCTCCTTCCGCTCGTAACGCCTCCCTCTCGCAACCCAGACCCCCGCCATCCTCGCGTTACCTCCTTTACTCACCCCCGCTATTCCCTCGCCATTAAAATCCTCGTCGAAACCTCCCCTCCACCACGTAACCGCCTGAGCCTCTCCACCTATAAACACCCCCCTCCGCCTTCGTTCGCCCTCTTCCACCATTTCACGGAGGTTCTCCCTAGCTTCCTCCGCCCTCCGGTGACAGCGGAGGGCGGAGTTGTTGAAGCGATCATGGCAGCGCCCCCAGGTGCGATCCGTGGCCTCCGACCACGTTGCGGCAACCTATGGTGAGCCGCCGAGCACCGGGGATCGGCCGAACCCGTTGTGCGAAGACCCCTGAGCTCATCGGAGTTCAATCCCAGGCTGATTCCCCCGCCAACTCCTCGCTCCGGCGAGGATATTTTCATCTTTGTTTTTCCTTGATTTCCTCTGAATTATTACACCACCCTCAGCCATCGTCACCTTCGTCTAATCGAACCATCAGCTTCGCCAAACCACCAGCATCCTCGCGCACCCATCTCCTTCCTCCAGAACCCCCTCGCGCCCTGACTCCACTCCTCCGTCCCCACAGCGGATGACTCACCTGAGCCATCATCTTCTCCACCTCCGCCGGCTCCCATTTCACTTCACGCACTTCCCAAATCACGTCCGCACGCTTCGGCTATCACTGACCCCTGCAGGTATCTTCAATAGCCGGACCTCTCATCGGAGCACCTTCGAGCTCCTTCCTTCCGGCGAAAGCTTCATCGAGCGGCCCTTCTGATCAACCATGAAGCTTCGCCGTGCATCCAAGACTTCCGCCGGAGCTCCAACAAGCTTCCATGATCATCAAACAGGCAACGGGAGCCCGGCGGAGCCAAGGGCGGGTCGCCGGAGTCCTACCTCCTCCGGTTACACACGGAGGAAGATGAATGCACAGTTGCCGTCCGATCACCAGGATCGGGCGGCTAGGATGATGCCATGTGGCGACACCAGATGCCACCCAAGCCTTCACTCTGAACCTACAGGCTCGGGTGGTCCGAGCCTCGCGCCGAATCTCCAGAAGAGTCCACGTGGCCCGAAGCTGAGGCCTGCTCCCGAGCCTAGGCCCTCACGTGCACCGCACGTGAGGCCTGGGTAATTTGCACGAAGGACCCCAGAATAATTGGTATTTGCATTTTGGTCCCCAGGCACGTGCCTCACGTGCGTGGGTGCCTGGGTAAATTACAGGGACGTCCTCGAAGGTTATCAAAATTATAAAAAGGTCCCTGCGCGCAAATGGTGAAATTGCAACTGGGCCCATGCGGTTTTTCAAAATTGTATTTAGGTCCTTCCAGGGATCTAAATGCGATATTTATCCCTTTATTTTATTGCATTTTTATTACATTTATGCCCTTGCACTGTTTTTAGCATAACTTGAGCATCGTAGGTCCAAATTGCATGATTTTAGTGTTGTTTTGATCCTTGTTTTGTCCTCTACATTCTAGCATGCTTAATTGTCTTATTTGACACTCTTTTAATTAAAGTGAATTTTTATGTGGTAATTGGGACCTGCTCTCCTTATCTTGCTTGAATTTGATGATCACTCTTTATTGTGGTAATTAAATCGACACTGATCTCATTTTTATCATATTGCTCATTATATTTAGGGTATAATTGTGTTCTTATATTCAGCATACATGTTCTCTCGCATAGTTGCTCATGCATCATCTCTTAACTTGCATAAAAATATCTAAAAAAATGCATACAACCTAGCATTACTTTGTATTTTGCATAGATTGCATGTGGATCTGAAATTGGAATTAATTCACTCTGAGCTTAATGAATCAAAATTCAATAGCTGAATTAGGCAGCCGTGTCCCTGTGTTCGACCTTGGTAAACTTGCCAAGTAAAAATAGTCCACGACATTCAAAGATCGTGGTTTTTTCTGAACCAAATTCGCCTCCTGTACTATGACATAATTCCACATTATTATAGAGGCGACTTTGAAGTTCATCAAATGGCGTTGTTGCCGGGGATACGGATTTTCTTAATTTTGGATTTTGATTTTTTATTGATTAATTTCAAATTTTCTTAGGTCCTCATTTCATGCATCATTTCTTTACATATTATTTGCTGATTTAATTCCTCTGAGTTTCTAACTCTTCTCTTTTGTGGCAGGGCCCATGAAAATCGGGGACGCCTAATCGTCATGGAGGCGCGAAGTCGGGAGCTTCCGCTGAAGAGGCCGCAAAAGAAGCCATGAAGAAATTCTAGGATTTTTATCAGTCAAATTGCATTGCATGTTGTAAAAAAAGGAAAAGAAAAAGAAAAAAAAGAAAAGAAAAAGAAAAAAAAATTGCATATGCATATTTATTTTCAGTTTTTGCATATTGTGCAAAAAAATACCCCCCACACACCTACACTTGCACATACTCACTCCCACCCTCTCCCTGTATATTTCACTCTCTCTCTATCTCTCTCTCTCTCTCGGTGTATCTATTTTTCACGAACCCCTCCCCCTCACCCTTGTATCATAGAACCCCCCCAACGCAGACCTTACTTAGGCTATTTGTAGCCTAAGTATAGGGGGGACCTGCCTGCTCATCCCTCCCTCGTTCTGTCTTCTTGTGCTTAGGCCGATTTTTGCCTAAGTATAGGGGGACCCTCCTCCTCAGTTCCGCTATATCACCCTTACTTGAACCGAGCCTTGGCTTCATGGCACTTGTGCTATGAGGACATATCAAATTTTAAGTATAGGGGGGTATACCGTATATTACTGTATATTTACTTTAGCCTTAGCTCATGTTTTTAAAAGTTTTTAAATATTATTTTCAGACTAGGTTTTTGGTAACATTGGGAATTGAGTAAAAACCTGTAAAAATTAAAAATTGAGGGATTAATTTTTGTAAATATTCCTGTTATAAAAAGAAAAAAAGGAAAAAATTGAAAAACTGAATATCTTTCTTAGAATTTGACTCTGACTACTAGGTTTAGTAGACATTTTCAGTGAGGGAACCTCGGTCTCCCTTAGCAAAGTGGGTGGTTTAGAGGACATCGCATACGACCCCGTCCTCAAGTAACACGGGCCTCGACCCGTACTTACACCCATACTGGCTGAGAGTGGATACTTCTATTTGAGCCTGGGCCAGTCAATGTCTCTCCGAGGAATAAAAAAAATTAAAAATTAAAACCCATAAAAATCTGCAAAAGATAAAAATCACACAAAAATTCACTAACCCAATGAGTTGGTGTATTCCTGACACATTCACACTCACGCAAGGCTTGAGGATTTTGAGGACACTGGATCTCTGAGATCTTGAGAGTCTGAGTTAACATGCCTTAGTCATTAGGGTTTTCATGACTTAAATATCCACACTCCTCTGGTTTGAAAGATTTGAGTGCTATATTGCACTCTTCATCTCTACCTTCAAGAAAATATGATCAGAACAGTCACTTCCACAACTGCATGATTGATGAGCTCAGATGAGATATCACTTGAGGAACTAGGACCAGAGATTTGAGTTTAGACCCGATCGAATGATATTCGAGGATGGGATAAAGTTAATGAAGGCTTCAGAAAACCTGAGTGTCAACAAAACCCTAGCCAGTATGTGAACAAGATTCATATGCTATCTCTTTGATATTTACCTAAAAGTGCCAGGGTGTGATGAAACTTAAAGGAATTTGTTGATCAGTGTGCGCCAACTCTTGGTAAAAGTAGTGGAGCTAGCCAACAAAAGAAATGAAATGTCAAAGAAAAAGCTCTGAATACCAAAATAAAATTACAAATGAGCTTCCACCAATGGCGAGCGCTCCCAAACATTTCAAAGTGTCCACTTGGATCAAGCGCTAATTAGGACCAAGGAGTCGGGCTGGCACCACAAAAAGGGCCCTGCATCGTAAGCGATACAAGTCTGGATGTCGAAGGTATCTTAGATACTAAGAAAAGACACACCCCGGTGTACTCCCAGAAAAACAAGTGCAGACGACTCCAACTCTTTTGACGGACACATCGATCAACAAAATATTAATTTACATGTGTTGAGTAAAAAGGCACTCGAGAGGCCCCTTGTTCCAATGTGCGGGTGAGAAAAATAGACACAATCCCATGTCCCTCCATCATCTGGCCGTCCATCTACACTTTCAAGTCTGACAAACTATAGAGACGGTTGACTGGAGCAAGAATAGACTTATTCCCTAGTATTGAGGATTAGGTCTAGAGGAGAGTCTTTGGGACTGGAACTTTGAGTGATGCATCGACTCGGCTCTCATGAAATGCAGTACACTAAATGTCATACTCTTATATTATATGTACAAAAAGAGAGTCTGATCATCAGAGAAGTTGGATTCCTTCTGACTAAGGCTTGGATAAACCCAGAATTTTAGGATCACTTAGGTCAAGGGTCTTCGAAAGATCAAGCCTTGAAAATTTCACGCGCACTGTCAGGAATTAATCCTACTCCTTCATTCTTTAGATGCTCGAGGACGAGCATGGTTTAAGTATATGGGTATGATGAATCTCGTATTCATCATGCTAAAAACTCACTATTAAACCCCTGACCTAAACAATTCAATAAAAACCACCATCAATTCTTTGTTTTTATCTTGTATTATATTGTATATATTTTACCATTAAAAAATTGCTTTTAATTCCCTTTTAATTTCTTGTAATTATTTTACTCTCAAAAATCCCTAAAAATTAGGTAGAATAGTTGTCTATAATTCACTGACTCTTAAAAAGATAAAAAATACAAAAAAATCTCAAAACCACAAACTTGGTATTTTTATCCCTTTAAAAATACCCCCAAAAATACTTTTTGTACAAATGACCTCTTTTGGCTTTTTGACCAACATGAAAGTTGTAGATCTCGTCGAGGCGAGCAACTTTCATGTTTTGACTTTTTCCAGATTCGGCATGTAACTATTTCTTTTCTAATTTTCTTTGTAATTTATTTTGAATTATTCTGATTGGGCCACGTGGCGCTCTCTGGAGCCGCCATGCGGCCCCCTTCTTCTCACGCCACCTGGCGCCCAATCTGGGCCGTAGGATGCTCTTCTTCTCACCGCATCTGGACCCTCCATCACCGGTGCCCTTCTCAGCCATCAGATCAGATCCCCTGATCTGATCTCGACCGCCCCTTCCCGCCTTCACATTGACCGTCCGATCTTCTTCGTATCCCACAGCCTTCCTCATGCCACGTCGCTCTTTCTCCATAGCCATCCGATCGACTTAGCATCTAACGCTCCTTATCAGGCCACGACACATCTTCACCTCAACTGTCAGATCTAATTCCAGATCTGATATCAGCCATTGTCTAGTGCCTAAATGCTAGCCGCACGATCTCATCCTGATCCAACGTCCCTCAGTTGTCCACGTCGCCCACTCATCTCAGCCCTCAGATCCTACTTCCATCCAACGGTCCTCCACACTCCGCGTCAACTCTTCGTCCCTCACCTTTAGATGGATCCTCGCTCTTCATCTTGACCGCTCGTCATCGCGCATATCTCAGCTGTTCGTTCAGATAGCAGGATCTGATCCTCGCTGACCTCTCGCACTCGCATCCTTACCGTTGGATCACGAGATCCAACGGTCAGAGAGTCATCTTCTCCCTCGAGTAACCCCCTCGCCCAGGCGTTACGCCTCGTCGAACCTCCTCCCCCTTCCATTTTTAGCCATCGCACCAGTCACCTCCTTCCGCTCGTAACGCCTCCCTCTCGCAGCCCAGACCCCCGCCATCCTCGCGTTACCTCCTTTACTCACCCCCGCTATTCCCTCGCCATTAAAATCCTCGTCGAAACCTCCCCTCCACCACGTAACCGCCTGAGCCTCTCCACCTATAAACACCCCCTCCGCCTTCGTTCTCCATCATCCACCATTTCACGGAGGTTCTCCCTAGCTTCCTCCGCCCTCCGGTGACAGCGGAGGGAAGAGTTGTCGAAGCGATCATGGCAGCGCCCCTAGGTGCGATCCGTGGCCTCCAGCCACGTTGCGACAGCCTATGGTGAGCCGCCGAGCACCGGGGATCGGCCGAACCCGTTGTGCGAAGACCCCTGAGCTCATCGGAGTTCAATCCCAGGCTGATTCCCCCGCCAACTCCTCGCTCCGGCGAGGAGATTTTCATCTTTGTTTTTCCTTGATTTCCTCCGAATTATTACACCACCCTCAGCCATCGTCACCTTCGTCTAATCGAACCATCAGCTTCGCCAAACCACCAGCATCCTCACGCACCCATCTCCTTCCTCCAGAACCCCCTCACGCCCCGACTCCACTCCTCCGTCCCTACGGCGGAGGACTCGCCTGAGCCATCATCTTCTCCACCTCCGCCGGCTCCCATTTCACTTCACGCACTTCCCAAATCACGTCCGCACGCTTCAGCTATCACTGACCCCTGTAGGTATCTTCAATAGCCGGACCTCTCATCGGAGCACCTTCGAGCTCCTTCCGGCGAAAGCTTCATCGAGCGGCCCTTCTGATCAACCATGGAGCTTCGCCGTGCGTCCAAGACTTCCGCCGGAGCTCCAGCAAGCTTCCATGATCAGCAGACAGGCAACGGGAGCCCAGCGGAGCCAAGGGCGGGTCGTCGGAGTCCCGCCTCCTCCGGTTACTCACGGAGGAAGATGAATGCACAGTTGCCGTCCGATCACCAGGATCAGGCGGCTAGGATGATGCCACGTAGCGACACCAGACGCCACCTGAGCCTTCACTCTGAACCTACAGGCTCGGGTGGTCCGAGCCTCGTGCCGAATCTCCAGAAGAGTCCATGTGGCCCGAAGCTGAGGCCTGCTCCCGAGCCTGGGCCCTCACGTGCATTGCACGTGAGGCCTGGGTAATTTGCACGAAGGACCTCAGAATAATTGGTATTTGCATTTTGGTCCCCAGGCACGTGCCTCACGTGCGTGCCTGGGTAAATTACAGGGACGTCCTCGAAGGTTATCAAAATTATAAAAAGGTCCCTGCGCGTAAATGGTGAAATTGCAATTGGGCCCAGGCAGTTTTTCAAAATTGTATTTAGGTCCTTCCAGGGACCTAAATGCGATATTTATCCCTTTATTTTATTGCATTTTTATTACATTTATGCCCTTGCACTGTTTTTAGCATAACTTGAGCATCGTAGGTCCAAATTGCATGATTTTAGTGTCGTTTTGATCCTTGTTTTGTCCTCTACATTCTAGCATGCTTAATTGTCTTATTTGACACTCTTTTAATTAAAGTGAATTTTTATGTGGTAATTGGGACATGCTCTCCTCATCTTGCTTGAATTTGATGACCACTCTTTATTGTGGCAATTAAATCGACACTGATCTCATTTTTATCATATTGCCCATTATTTTTAGGGTATAATTGTGTTCTTGTATTCTGCATACATGTTCTCTCGCATAGTTGCTCATGCATCATCTCTTAACTTGCATAAAAATATCTAAAAAATGCATACAACCTAGCATTACTTTGTATTTTGCATAATTTGCATGTGGATCTGAAATTGGAATTAATTCACTCTGAGCTTAATGAATCAAAATTCAATAGCTGAATTAGGCAGCCGTGTCCCTGTGTTCGACCTTGGTAAACTTGCCAAGTAAAAATAGTCCACGTCATTCAAAGATCGTGGTTTTTGCTGAACTAAATTCGCCTCCTGTACTACGACATAATTCCACATTATTATAGAGGCGAATTTGAAGTTCATCATGCACGTGAGGCGCGGAAGGACCAAAATGTAATTAAGGAAAGTACAGGGGTCCTGCTGCAAAAATTACAATTATTTTATAACGTGAAAATTTATTTACAGAATTAACTATTAAATACAACGAAAAGTGGGGGTATAAGTAAAAATTACCCCCTTAGGCGCTTGATCCGACGGCTGATACGCGTTACTAATCCACGTGGCGCCTCCACATTTGCCGATGACGGTTCGCGGATCCACGGGCGAGATCAGATCAGCCTGGCTGATCAGACGACTGAGGCATGGGTAGATCCGACGGTCGGGGCTCGACCTGGGGAGACCTCCTTCATCCGACGGCGGAGAGGCGAGGTGGAAGAACAGGGAAGAAGGTCGGGATGGCCAAACTTCCCCGCCTTCGATCTCACTTCTCCGGCGTCCTTCGAGGCTTCTGAAGCTCCCACTTGCTTCCTGGCAGGTGGATGTAACTGCTGGAGGTGTTGGATCGGGCGGAGGATCACAGGAGCGCCGCCACGACGTCGGAGAAGTCGAGGGGCTCCAAGTACCTCTGATGAACTCTGAAAGTGTCTCCTGGAGCTTCTCTTTGCTCCTAACCTGCAGGAAAGAACTCACGCAGCTCGAGAGGAAGTCCCTCGATCGGACTTGAAGCTGCATCAGCACAAAAAGGCGGGTGGAGATGTTCGCCGGAGCGGAGCTCCGACAAATTACGGGTGGGCGAATCTACCTAAGTAATCAACTAAAACATGCAATAAAAAGCAATAAATAAAACCTATGGCTTATTCTAAGCTAAGTAAACTAAAGAGCGCAGCTCATACATGGCCTTGGGCCAAGGAGCAGAGGCCTCGCCGACGATGGCGGCCTTGGGTGCAACCACCACCTTCTCCGACCGATTCAAGGTACCAGGGGACTCCTCCTGTCACCAGGAATCCACCTAGATCGAATGCGAGGAGGGGAGACGCGTAATGGCTGACCAAAATTGAAGAGAAGGCGGAGGTGGTTTATTTAAACACAGGGTGGCACCCTTATTTGACCGGGCCGAATCAACGAATTTGAAGTATGTACAAGAAATCTTAAAGGGTGGCGTGAATCATGATGATTCTAGGAGAAATTTTTGTGAAGGGATCGAAAGTGATTGAGCTATGTATCATCCACGAAAATGCAAGAATATAAGGGATTGGACAAGTCTGACAGAAGTCAGAGGCGTAGGGGGAGTTGACCGGGGGTCAACACTCCCTGGCCTCTGATTGGTCCACCTAGACCTGCTACAGGACAAAATAAGGGGTTTTATTAAAGAATAAATAATTTGAAATAGTAAATGATTTTATTGATTTTTCTATATAAAATAAAAAATGTTTATAATTTAATGTACTATTTTATTCTGATTTTTATTTATTTTTTTGATAAATTTTATTAGGGGTGCACATGGATCGGATAAAATCCGTAATCCGATCCAATCCGTTGTCATTGGATTGGATTGGTTTGGATCTATAAGTTCAATGGATTGGATCGGATTGAAATTTTACAAATCCGTTCATCTATGGATTGGATCGGATTATTATCAAAATTCGATCCAATCCAATCCGTTAATCCGTTGATAAATAAATAATATATAATAATTTATTTCTTATCATTAAAGCATATTATATATTTAACTTTATTTGAAAGCTATATTAAATATCCAAGCTACTCTCTTTATAGTTAAAATTTATTCCAACTCAAGTTTTACTCCACATCACTTGCTGGAAATCCCTCTTACCCACCTCACTTGGTTTTGAAAAAAGCATTACCTGCCCATAATGTCCTTCGAGCCCTTCCAATTTTCCAGACAAAACACTCTTCTTAAAAATAATAATACCTAATCCTAAACAACCTTGGGATCCTTCCAAACAAGACATCCTCTTGTGTCGCGCACATCTCTACCCTTAGGCACGCACAACTCCGCCTGATGTTGTCATTATCCCTAGTTGAGTGCATGCACAACCCAATCTTTCTCGCGTACGCATGACCAAACCTCTCTCGCACACGTCTAGCCAGATCTCCACCTTAGCCGTCTACAGTCTCGTCCTCAGCTATGCCCACCTCCTCTCCAGTATTAAAAATCCAAACCAATCCGATCCAATCCGTAATCCGGTGGATCGGATTGGATTAGATTTGCATGTTTAATGGATTGGATTGGATTGGAAAAATAAAAAATCCGTTAAGTGTGGATTGGACACGGATTGAACCAAAATCCGATCCAATCCGATCCATGTGCACCCCTAAATTTTATTATGGGTTTATTTTAATGATGTATTTATAAGTGTATTTACATGTATTTTGTATAATTTATTTTTATTTTGTATATTTTATTTTATTATTTTATTCTCTTATTTTATTTATTTATAATTTATTTTTGTGATTCTAAATATATTTTTATTTCATTTTTATGAGTTTATTTATATTTTTAAATAAATAGGTGTATGTAATATGTAGGTATACTTATAGGTATTTTACCTATATTTTATATACATTTTATTTATTTAATGAATTTTATTAGGTTTTATTTTGGATTTGTATTTTTAGTAAAGTATATGTAATATTTACAATATGAAAGAATAATAGAATAATTAAAGAATGTATTCCCCTTTTATTTATATACATACATAACATAGGTATTTTGCCTATGTATTTCATAGGCTTATTTTATTTTACAAATTCTTTTTGGTTTTCTTTTAATTTCAATATGTACATGTTGTATATATATTATTTACAAAATTCTAAAAATATAAATTTATAGAAATAATAAATAATGAATAAAATGAATATTTTAATCGGTATTATGTCTAATGAGGGCAAAAAACCTAACTTTCACAGATGAACTCCAAAAATTATGAAACCAATTTTATTAAATAGTTCTTGAAAAGCTATATACAATTAAAGGTGATTTTGGTAGATTTTGAGTTTTTATTTGCAAGATATGGGTTTGTGAAGTTGAGATTCTTGCTTTTTATTCTGTGTATAAAATGTACATTGGGTATTATTTTTGTACAAACTCAATTTTGTATTTTTATTTACATTATTATCTACAACTTTTATGTACAAAATATTTCTATTTGATGAATAAATAACTAAATACAAAATAGGTGTCAAAAATGCATAAATGAATGAATGAATAAATGAGGAATTTATTGTTTTATTGGCCCTTATCTCCCCTTACTTTATTCCTTGTCGACTGGACTTGGTCTCGGGGTTAGGGTCATAAAATATTTGCAATATTTTATTCCTTTTTCTTTTCTTCTCTTTATTCTATAATTTTGACATTAAAAACCTTATTTCATGTTCAATAAATAAATAATGAATGCTATTATGAACAAATTGATGTTATTTACATGCATTTGCTGGGGTTAAGGCCAAAATGATAGGATTAATGTGATGAAATGGAGATTCATCAGCCTCTTGAGTATAGAAGAGTCTTGAGAGCCTCCATCTCTCATACGCCTCTTCTTGTTGCTCTGGTCGACGTCCGAGTTCGTGGGAAGCAACGCGATTCATCTCCGCGTCCACGAGAGAGACTTCTGCAGATCAGACTTGATTGTGAAGGTTTATTCATTTGGAAACTCATGGTTCAAGAGGTAACACTGATCTATATCTTTTATTCATTGTGAATATAAAAAATTATTTTGAAAATTATTTCATTAGAATTTATAATTTCTTAGTTCGTACTATGAACTTAGATTGTTTTGGTAGAATGTTTACAAGATATTCCATGCTTTCATGATGTGTACTAAATAATTTTTTATTTACTTCTTTTAATTGATATCAGAATCATAGTTTGAGGATTTGATTTGCAACCAAGTCCGATAAACAATCAGCTAGATTATCCCAATTATCGGGTACATAGGCTTGCGACAGTTTTAACAATTCGAATGGTTCATCAACTTTCAAAGTTGTTACTATTCTCCCCTATTTTAAATATATTTTGGAATATATATATATATATATGAGCTCTATAGGGTCTGAACTCATACCCAAAAGATGCACTAATTATTGGTGACAAACGGGAGAAGATTCAAATGTTAAAAGGCGATCGTAGACTCTGATTTTGACCAAAGATCATATCATTAAAACTATGAATTTATTTTTGGTCCATATAACATTATAAAATAATGGTTAATAAGTCAAAGATCAAGTCCACAATCAGTGTGAAAAGTTACATATGATTTCGATTATGCGGCCTTGAGAAATTGGATTTCTCCATAGGCAGAGTCGGAAGAGGACTTGATTGTTTTAACTGACTTATTTCTCATATGTTAGGACTCATAATTGATGGAAATATATTTGATATATTAATATCAGGAATTGGACCTAATATTTTGGAAATATTTGAGGTCACGACTAATTTTAAATATATGTTATATGATGTCTTCTAATATGAAGTGCGATGATCGTAATTTGCAAGTTAGAATCTAGAATCATTATTGGTTTATTTAGTGAATATATGAAATAAATTATAAAGTCTTTTTTCCATATTTTCTTCGATTATTTATGCATTTGATTGCGTACTATGCGATCAGAAATTGTGAATTGTCTAGACTATTGCACTAGACTTCCTTTGCAGTTGAAATTGTTTTAATTCAAAGAAGTATCTGGACTATTGAACTAGTCCTTTTGAAATTGAAAAGTATTTTCAAAAAGTGTCTAGATTATTTCACTAGACATTTTTATAAATTAAAACGAGATTTATTCCTAAATCGTACATTTATTTATAATAATAGACTGGGTTATTTTGGGATTTAAAAATAGATAAAAATATAAAAAATTTCCCAAAACTATTTGTAATATATAATATATAAAATATAGAAAAAATCTGAAATATAAATAATTATTTTTGGGTTTTGTATATTTTTTACTACTTTATAAGGTTTTAGGTTTTTTAATTTTTAGTATTTTTCTTTTGCAATTTTTAGTGATTTTTGATCTGGAGTTACAAAATATAGTAATAAAGATATCATATTTTTTGGAGATTTTAGAAGTTATTTTATTTTTTGTATTTTTCTAAGTAAACAAGGAATAATTTCTCTATTTTTTATCTTTAATAAATAGAAAACTATAATGAAAAGCCTACACAAAAATATATGCGGTAACGTTAAATATCGTGCCTCCATCCTATTTTTTTTATAATTTTTAGAGCATAAGAGGTATTTAATAAAAATAAAGATACCAAAAAGAAAAATCAATTCTGTTGGGGTGTTTTTGCAATATTAAAAGATGTACAGGGTCCAACTTGTAAATTTCCACAAAATATTACATTTAATATCAAAATTATAATATTAAAATTAAATTAAACAAGCTAAAGGGGCACCTCTGCAAAATGCCCAGACACCTCACGTGAACGTGCATGTGAGGTGACGTGGCCGAGGACCTAAGTGCAATTCTAAGAAAATTTAGGATTCAGAATGTAAATATTACAGATTTTTTAACCACAACCTAAAGTTTATGAATTAAATAGTAAATGCAATAAAAGGAAGGGAACTTTGAGTATATTATGCTAGTTGTCGACTACGTCAGTCATTGGGTGGAGGCTATCCCAACCCGAGCCGCCGACAATCATACCGTATGTCGGTTTCTGAGAGATCACATCATTGCAAGGTTCGGGATCCTCAAAATTCTTATATTAGATGGGATAACCATTTCATCAACGAAGAGGTGAAGAATATGACATACGAATTCTGTATTGAACATCGTGTCGCCTCTCCGTACCACCCATAGTCCAATGGCCTGGCTAGATGTTCAAATAGGGAGATAAAGACAATTCTTTGTGCGCCTCAGTAGGAAGAATTGGTCACAGTTGCTTGATTCAGTACTTTGGGCCTATCGGGCCACCTACAAGTCACCATTAGGAATGTCTCCCTTTCGTCTGGTGTACGGAAAGCCATGCCATTTACCCGTGGAACTCATTCACAAATCTTTGTGGGCAATTAATGTTTGCAATCTAGATGCAAGAAGGCCGGAAAGAATAGAAAGTTGGATTTGAATCGACTTCTCGAATTCCGCGAGTATGCATACAATAGCCTTATGTACAAGAAGAAGGTCAAGAAGTGGCACGACAAACACATCTATCGCAAGACTTTCGAACCATGTCAGAAGGTTTGGTTGTTTGATGAAAATCTCAAACTTTTCCTAAGGAAGTTGAAGAGTAAATGGTCCAGGCCTTTCATAAGGAAGCATGCGCATGATAATGGAAACATTGCTATATATGATTTATCAGCTGACGCACATCCATTTGTGATTAACAGACAGTTACTTAAGCCTTATCTTGAACATGATACCGTGGTTGATTCCATTCAGGTGGTCTATGATGAAGAGCTCAACATCGCAACATTAGTGAATTCTGACGAGGCTCAGAAAAACATTTTTAGTTAGTTAATCCTTTTCTTCTTTTCATTTTCATTCTTCAAATTCTTTCTTCCATGTTGCTCTTACCCCATTCATTTGTGCTATACTTAGGATATGCTTCATCCTAAGTATAAGAGATGAGAGCCCTCGGGTTATTCATTCTTCGATTCCTCGCTTGTTTCCTCAACTCTTGATAAACTGTCTATGCTTAGGGATATTTACCCTAAGTACAGGGGGAGAGAGACCGAGTTGGTGATTCGTTTATTCGTTACCACCGTCGAACCTCCCTGCATGTAGTACAATATGCTATACTTAGTATTAATTGATCCTAAGTATAGGGGGACAATCTACTTCTTATTCCTTATTGAGTCGTTGTAGTATAGACTTTTCTATATTTACTACGAGTTATGTCTTTCTTTTCTCTTCGATCTATGAGGACATAGCTCAAGCTAAATATGGGGGGGGGTCAATATATATTACGTATATACTTTAGGCATAACTCGTACTTGCATATTTTTAATAACATGGATAATTAATAAAAAAATTAAAATACATATTAAAATTCTTTGTATATACTAATTAATCAACCGTGTAAAAATATTTCGTGAAATATTGGAAAAAATACTTGCAAAATCTTTTTTAAAACTATTTGTAAAATATTTTGTAAAATGTTTCCAACCTTTGTAAAAATGTTTTGCTTGTAAAAATTTCTTTTCTTTCTGTAAATAAAATGTTTTGAAAATCTATTTGTAAATGGTTTGGAAAATGGTTACAAAAATAGTTTAAAAATTTTATATATGCTATTTGAAAAATCTTTGCAAAATGATTTTCAAATTTTGTAATTATTTATAAAAATTATTTGTCAAACTAGTTTGCAAAATAAAGTTTTCAAAATATCCGTGAAAATATTTTCAAATTATTTTGAGAACGAGGTGCATAATCCAAGCAAATAAAAATCTTTTACAAACTTAGCACATTGACCTGCAAATAATAACTAAATCCTTGTAAATACAAAGCGTAAATTTCTAAAATCCAACTCTTATAAATAATAAGATACACTCCCGTTTAAATAGACGCATATAATTATTTGCTAAACTTTTTGTTTTTGAAAAATCTCTAAAAAAGTGCAAACTAAAAATCCCAAAAATATTTGCAAATTCTTTTTAAAAACTTGAATAAAACTTGCAAAACATTTTCAAAAATCCATAAAAAATTTCAAAATAAAAAATCCTAATAAAAATATGTGTTTGTATTATACATAACATTTATATTTTTTGGAATAATATAGACAATTGAACAAGTCTAACTAAAGTCTGAAGATTGGAGCTTGGAATAGACCTTATACACTTAATTTCAGAGGAACCCATTGAGGATTGGAATTGGAGATATTTCATATCACCTTGATTAACTCTTAAGGTTCCATAAGATCATGTTCATGAGTCAATTCAATATGCCCAAATTGAACCCTTTATATCATCTGTGAGACTCTTGAGATAATGACCTGACTGGAAATCTCGCACCTGGCACTTAGCTCAACTCAGATGGACTGTTCAAATACCTTGGAGTCTAAGTCGGGACGATGCAAGGCTGCTTCGTCAAGGATGGCTCAAGAACCATTTTTGGATTGCCAACACCGATACTCTAACCACTTCTTTTGGTAACAATTGTATCTGAAGACTGGAGATGGATTGAGACAATGCTTCGGATGCGGAATGGTCTACTGATGTAACTTTTTCCAAGACTCCAAAAAATAGATGGAACAAAAGATGTTATATACACCAGGGCACACACAAGAATGCAGATGGTGTACAAAGTCAAAGAAAATATACAAAGAAGCCTACATCCAAATATTCTACCAAAAATTTGAGCTTCATAAAAAGTCTGCTTCTTGGTGAACAATCAGTTACACTCACCAACTTCACAAGAGAATGAAAACTACACTGGTCCATTCCCACTTCTTTTCCCATTCTTCTAACTTCTTCCTCATTCAGTTGTAAAGATCGGGAACACCTGACCTTAGAAGGGAATATCTGTCTCCACGAGGATGAGTTACCAGAAGAGCAAACGCCTCAAAAGTTCAACAGTTTTGTCTGGGGATAGCTGAACAATTTCACACACATGGTTCTATCCCTTCAAGGTAGCAAGAGTATACGACTGAGAGGATGGTTTTGACATGGCTGTGAATCGGACTGATGATAGGAGTACAGAACTTAAGTGTTGTTGTACCACACTTCCAGACTTCTATGTGGTTCCGAACACAACATTAATCTAAATGCCTTCTCTGAGCTCCAAACTTTGATTTTATTAAGACAAGTTTAAAAGTCGATAATTATTCCAAGTTATTTTCTTTTCTTTATTTTCTTTTCTGTACTTATAAGCATACGTGTTTGCTAGGGACTAACAAAGGCAAGTATAGGGGGTGATGAATCTACATTTCATCACCTTTATTCTTTCATTTTGGCCTTACCCCTAGCTAAATGCATGTATATATCATTAATTGTCGAAATAAACTTTCTATAATTTGTACAAAATATTGTATAAAATATCGTATATTTATCGTATTTAATTACAAAATTAAAAAATAAATGAAGAAAAGAAAAATAAACCAGACATCATAGGTGTTGAGTGACTCTAGCCCCCGAGATTCAGTCATCTTGATGACTTAATCGACAAGGAATAAAGTAGGGGGAGATAGGACGGCCAATTGTGCAGATTACACAGTTTGAAAATCCTAAAAAGATAGGCAAGTAATTACCTTTTTGGGACCTGTTTATTTTTATTATATATACATCAAACCAATAAACTTTGTACATGAAAGTTGTAAATAAAAATATACAGAAAAATATAAAATTTATTTCATGCAAAAATAATGTAAATTATATATTCCACACCCATAATAAGAATCCAAAAACCCAACTTCACAGACATGTATCTCCTCCATATGAACTCAAAATACATCAAAATCACCTTTAATTGTATGTAACTTTTTATTAGCTATTTAATGAAGGTTATTTCATTTATTTTGAGTTAAGATGTAAAAGTTAGGTTTTTGACCCCAATTGTACAATAGAGCTGAATTAAATATTTGTTTTATTTATTCTTTATATTTTTCATCATTTCATATTTTTTAAATTTTGTATAAACTAATTATAGTATATGTACATAATAGGAATAAAATAAAACCATTAAAATTACATTAAAATAAATACATACATTAAGATATATAAATGAATTATCTATACTTATACCTATACATTATATACTTTCATTTATTTAAATATACATATTATAGCAAAAAATACAATAAAAATATATTTGTGCACATTTAAATAAGCTATAAATATATAAATTAAGTGAATAAAGTAGTAAAATTTAAATACAAATAAAAAAATGGAATATTCAAAACATAGGTCAATATACCTATACTTATACTTGAAAATATTAACTCCTAATAAAAAATCTCATAAAAAATAAAATAAGGTAATAAATACTACATAAAATTAGAAATTATTTTTTCATTTTAATAAAAATTTAAATCATATGCTATTTTTATTCATTTTCCAAGGTATTTTTGCCTTGGAATTTCTTGGTTGGTCCATGTGGACCAACTAGGTGCGCTTGCTTGTTGACCGGGTGGTCAACTGCTCACCCTAGGCTCTGACATGTGTCAGAGCTCACGAGGAGCCCTCCTTCACCAAATTTCCATGCTTCATCCCACATATTCTTCGTCTCGAGCCCGCCACTCCTGCACGACCACCATGTTCATCCTCCTTGTGAGCCATCCCTCCTTCACCTAACTCCAATCCATCACACACAAGATCGCCTCGAAAACACCCAACCACCTCCTTTATAAATTAGTCCTCTCTGCAATTTTGAAGGTTTGATCACTCTTCCTTGAGCTTTAGCCACTCAGATATGGTCCTAGAGCACCATCATGGTGACAGCCGACGATTGCCATCGATCTGCAGCGAGGAGAGCACGGGAGGAGGCCAATCCAACCATCGCTAAATCTCCGCCCGGTGGTTCTGCTCACGGTGTTTCAGCCAGTTGAGGCCCCCATTTCCTATCTTTCTTAGGTAATATCCTTAACATAGATTCTATTTCCATCCTAGTTTTAGGTTTAATCGATAGGTTTTTGCGTGAATCAAATCTGTTCATAACCCGGAGCTTGAGTTCCAGGTTGATTTCACCGTGAAATACCTCCCTTTCTGACTCATCGACCTTTCATTTCGATCCTTGATGCCTTCTCCACCCTACTCAATCATTTCCCCTTCAAATCCCTCTGATTTGAAGCGAATCGAAGCTTGCTCGATCGCCTCTGCCTGAGCTTCACTGCCAACCCACTTCACGTAGCCTCCTGCTGCATTTTTGGACCGAGACACTTCGTCTCAAGTCCCTTCATCTTTTAGTGCAGGAACCAAGCCTCGCGAGGCACATGGAGAGGAGAGTTGAGGCTCAGAAGCAACTCTAGGTGACGCAGAACCCAGTGAGACCCCACGTCCCCATTGTTGGGACCTGGAACCTTGTTGAAGACTCCTGCACATGAGGAGAACCTCCATGAATGAGAAGGAACCATTGGCGTGCCGAATAGCGGCTGTATTTGACCGGATTTCACGATTGAAGGTCGGAGGTGCAACTATTTTTCCCTGTTCTTGGAGGAGAGCAACAACTGTCCAAAGAAGCAGCCGCTCCGGGTCTAATCGCATCCATCGGATCATGAGAGAATCGAAGCTCTCATATGCCGTCAGATATGACTTAAGTGAGCCAATGTGGCTCGCTCTCTGCCATTCGTTCTCACGTGATTGAAGGGTATATTTCACTTAAGCCCTCTCGATTTTTGTATATTAAGTAGCAATTTAAATATTAAGTCTGTAACATATTTTCTATAGGGCAAATTGCATGAGGACCCTTGTAAAATCTTTTATTTACATATTAGTCCCTGCCAGGAACATGCTCATGCACACTTTTTGTGTAAAAATTGAAGGTGCCCCCCTGTGCTTTTGTGATATTGCATTTGGGTCTAATCCAAATCAGCTCATGTGTTGTCCCACGTGAGCTGGGAATTTTGTGTGGAAGCCCTCATTTTTTTGTATTTGCTTTTAATATTTTAAGTTCAACAATTAGTTGTAAACTTTTGGGTTATTTGCATTTTGCACCATGTTCTTTATTTTTAATTGTAAATATACCCTTCCTAATTTATTTATTTTTTGTTTGTTTTCTAATTATTAAAAATATCATCCGTACCCCAAAAATTTTAAAAAAATAGGGTTTGGTGTATGCTAGCATACATTTTCACACTATAATTTTATTTTTGCATTTTAGATATTTTTCTTATTTTCTAAAAATCAAACATTTTCCCTTGTTTGACTTAAAAATTCAATATATATATAACATTGTTTAAAAATTCCAGAAAAATTAGTATTTATTTGTTATAGTATTTAGTATCCATACAAAAATCCTTAAAAATAGAAAAAGAAAATGATAAAAATTAAAAACATCCAAAATCCTTATAAAAAATATAAAAGCTCTTCAAAAATTACAAAAATATATCATTCTATTTGATATTTTTATTTATATACATTAGTATATATTAAAAATGATTTGGAAAAATTTTGAGGCTTTTATGCTATTTTTAAATCCTAAATCAATTTGGCATATTTATTTAATCTTTATTTTGGGATATTTTGGACTTTAAAAATACTTAAAAAATAGAAAAAAAATTTGAAAATTTTTAAAAAATAGTAGAAAAATAAAAAAGATAAAAACATTTTATTCTGTTATTTTTTAATATCTTTACATATATTTGTAATTATATTACCCTATAGTGTATTATATATCCATATATAGTTATATATAAGTTATAATATTAATTTATAATTATTTTAATATATATAATTTAAAAATTTATAATAGTGTAAAAAAGGAATAAAACTAAATAATAAAAAATTATAATTCAAAACCCATAAAACCTAAGTAAATAGTGTGCAGATCTATATACATCATACCTCTTTTATTTATTTATAAATAAAACTCGTGCTACCATGTTTGTTCTCTGAGTTTGATCTCTACCATACTTGTCACTATACACTTTGTTGTAGGGTATACTAAATTTCGATTCATACCTCTACTTATTTATTGCTTGAATGTATTGTGTGGGTTGATTGTTGATTTAACCTTTGGTCTTCAAGAATGGTTGACACAACGACTATTGGTCCTGCTTTATGTGGACCACAAGACCGTTCTTGGGTCCATCTCACTATTTCAGACTCTCGAGGAGGAAGGAACATGAAAGAAGGCCAGAAAAATGGCCAAAGTCAGAGGTCTTGTGACCTCTGACACAACTAGAGGCGAGAAAAGGACTGTTGACCAGAGGCCAACAGTCAGGCGGCTCTAGTTGGTCCACGTAGACCAACCAAAAATTGAATTAAAAATTCCTTATAAAATTGATTAAAAATAATAAATAATTTATTTTTTTAGTCAAAATATAAAGGATATTTGTAATTTTATGTAGTATTTTTAGGGAATTTTTATTTTTTTACAAAGTATTTTATTATATGTTAGTTTTTACATGCATAGTTATATGTATAAAGACATGTATTTATCCTATTTTATTTTTATTTTGTATTTTGTATTTTATTATTTTATGTAGATAATTTATATATTTATAAATTATTTAAATACATATTTAGATATTTTTATTGTATTTTTCTAAGTTTATTTATATATGTAAATAATTAAGTACATATATCATATATGTGTATTATAAGTATAATTCATATATATTAAAGCACCTTATTTATTTTAATGGATTTTTATGGTTTTATTTTATTTTTATTATTTGCATGTATTTTATATTATATGTACAAATATCTAAAAATATGTGAAGTGAAAAATATAAAGAATAAACAAAATGAATATTATATACATGTATCTTGCACAATGAGGCTCAAAAGTCAACTTTTGCATCTTAATTTCAAATTGAATGAAATCACCTTTATTAAATATATAATTTTATTTTATGAATAATAAAAATGAAGTTGGCGAATTTTGATTTAGTATAGAGAAGATACATGTTTGTAAAGTTTCTTTGTAGTTTTTTATTTTGTGTATTTTGGACACACTGTACATTATTTTTGAATGAAACAAATTCTGTTTCTTTATTATTTGTATTTTTATCTATAAGTTTCATGTTGAGAGTTTTATTATTTGAGGGATAAAAAAAGGAATAAAATAGGCATCAAAAGGCTTATTATTGTCAAATCAAATTAGGGGTTTTAAGTGTTTTCCGTACACTTTCTCTGCACTATCTCCCCTTACTTTATTCCTTATCGACCAAATTATCATGATGACTGGAACTCAGGGTATAGGGTCATTCATTGTCTTTGATACTTCATTCTTTTTCTTTTATTTCCTTTATTCTTTTATTTTAGAATTAAATACAATATTTTATACATATATGTATCATTTATTGAGTGTTATTTTGCACAAATTAATGATATATGCATGTATTTAACTAGGGATTTAAGGTCAACATGAAAGAATAAAGGTGATGAAAAGGATATTCATCAAATTATAACATCAATACATAAGCCGATTTTATTGTAGTTATCAACAATCTTTGAGTTATAGAATTTGACTATTGTCTTCGTAACTCTATATTATCTTGCTAAATATGAGCATTCAACTTTAGCAAATTAAGAAAAATGCATGATTGATATTTTTACGTGATATTTTGTGTTTTGTCGTTGTTTTCGTGGTCCACACATATAGTTTAAAGTAAAGAAATAACTTTGCGACTTTCTGAGTTTTTGGACTAAATCTTCAGACCTCTTCCTTCGTCTTCGTATTATATTGAATGCACTTTTCAAGGCAATCTCAATTAATGTTCCATCATTTCCAATTTGTTACTATTAGTTGCTCCTATGTTGGATTTATCATTGTTTTGTCTGATCCACTTTCACCAAAAATTCACGAAAATTAGAAAAAATAGTCTAGAAATTATAATATATATATATATTAATGATATAACCCCTTTATAAAGAATGTACAAACTCGAAAAACTAAGTCAAAATAAAAAAATACATATCAATCAGTTAAATATATTATTTAACTATCTCATTGATTTCATGCATAATTTGCATTATGGTTTTAGTTGCATTATAGTTTTCATTTTATTTATGCTTTAACTTGGTAAGTGGTAGGAAATGTCGAGATATTGAGAAATAAGTAAATTCAAACTATAATATATTTTGTAGCTTCAAACATAAATGATAACAGCATGATTCTCTGAGTATTACTCCATACGAAATAGAACTTATCTTTGTTTCTGGAACAAAAATCGTCTACTACTTCTCTTACCATTTTTTCTTGTGCAACACACGGTTATAATACAATACTAATTGCTAATACAACAATGATTAAAGGAAAAATCTATGGATTATCATTGTCATATGATTCAATTCATTTCTAGCGATATAGCAACATATACATTATATTCATTGTGAATTTTAAAAATAATTCGTAATGAGTAATATTCATTTTTATAAATTTAAGAACGAATTTGTTGTAGTGATTTTGATATGGGAAGATATGTATCGTATTTTCAATTTATAACAATATCAATATAATTCTAAGGTTTGTAGTAGTTATCCAGTGAATTTAAAAATCTAGGAGTTTGACCGATGTATCACAAACAATCTCGGATATATCTCACACTAATCGCATGAGGCTCTTGTTAAAAATGGAGTAGAATGCCGATCAAATAATATGTATTTAGAGAGATAGATGGGTTAGGATTAAGATATCTCAACATCCCTTATAGCTGTTTTTAATGATAAATTGAGGATATGGAGGTCGTTTTTAATATGTTCATTGGATAAAAGGCTATTTTTCGATGTCTTCAAGCTGATCATCCTCAAGATTTTCTCCTTGCTTTGCCTATTGACGGGTTTGGACTACACATGCCACTAGTGGAGTATTGCAGTATTCTCAGATATCGTCTCATGGTTCCCTTATTTCCAGCGAATGAGGTATGTCCAATCTGCCTAAGACATGCTTGGATAGTTTTGGTGATCATACAATTCATTATAAGGAGCTTTCGGATTTTAAGTACAGACATGATCTTGTTAGGGATGTTTTATTTGATGTACTCAGACGTGGAGGTGTTGCTGCTAAGAAAGAGGCACCTGTAAACTTTTTATCTGATCCACATGACGAAAGATCCACGCTTAGACCCGCTGATATCTTGATTTTTGGATGGGTCGGAGGGAAACATGCTTGTGTAGACTTGACAGGAGTTTCTCCACTGGCGGGGTTGAAGAGTGGGACCTTCACAACAGGGCATGCTGCCCTTAAACCTGCTTCAGGAAAAATGATGAAGCACGAGAAAGCATGCACTGAGAATCGTCATGTCTTCATCCCTTTTGCTTTTGGTACTTTTGGTTTCTTAGCAACAGAAACTATTGAGCTTTTGAAGATGATCCAAAAAGTCATGAGTAGTAATGTGATGGTTCCTATATTTATGGATGTAGTGGTCAAAAGTATTGGTTTTGCAATTCAAAAGGGACTAGCAGCACAGCTTGTTTTCCGCTTGTCTCCTATTTCGATGTTATCCCTCTATTTATATAATACCATGATAAATAGGTATTTACAGAGAGCATTACATGGTAAAGTTTGGGAGTCTGTTAAAGTTGAGATATAACAAACTCTGCATAGGAAACCATAAAACATTATCTTCAGGATAATTTGAAAGTTAACTATGTGAAAACTATATTATGATAACAGGGGTTCAGGTGTTTTCTTAGCAGTAAATACCAATCTTAAAAATCAGATAAAGCTAAAACCAGAGCACGCACAAAGAACATCAAACTGAAGTTGATGAAATACTCCAGTGGCTTTCGAAGTTCAGCATATATCTAACTTTTCTAGGCACATCAAACTAACTGCATTTCAAAAAGTTCACATTATTTAAATTCAAAATCCCCAATCAGGTTGGGTTTTCTTGAGCTTGGAAGCGATACGTCAGACGACAGAAGATCCCAACTTGTTTACATCATTATCCACACTATGAACAAGATCCATAAGACGAACATGGGAGTAGTCTTTTCTTCCGATCCGCTTGGCGGCGGTGGCGCCATTGCCGGACCTTCAGAGCCCTTTGCAAATGTTGGATCCAACAACGGATTCCCAGTTATGCTACAAAAGAATAAAGAAGATTCGATCAAACACTGAAGATCTTTCCTAAAGAAAGAGAGAAGACGATGTTCTTAAACCCAGAGGCTCCTATCGTACATAAAACAAAGGGTAATGGTGGCTCTACGTATGTTTTCCCAAGACTTTCAGCTTTCTGTTCTTAGCATAATATAACTATCATAATTTGAGCACAAATAGCATACAATTATCTACAGTTCTGATCACTTACTTCAAAGATATTCTCTTGTTTGCTGACAAAGATGGCGGTATGCTGGAAAAGTTGTTAAATGCCAGATTGCTTCAAAAAGAAATGCATAGAGATTACAAATCACTCTGTTCTATCTTCTTCAAAAGATGATATATAATTTGTTAGACAAATACTCACAGTTCAAGGAGACTCGGCAATTTGCTAATAAAATCTGGAATACTTCCTGATAAGTTATTGCTTTGCAGGTCACTGCAATGGATATAATTTTTTTAAAAAAACTTTTTAATCTACGATGTAGAAAATCTCAGCAACATTAATCTTAATTACATGGTCACAAGAGCGTTCAAATCGCTGAAGTCAGGAAGTCTTCCCGACAAGACATATCCACCAAGTGACCTGCACCAACTCCACAAATTTATAAATGCATCTTGAAACAAAAATAAATATAGATCTTCCCAGTTATTTGCTACAGCATGTGGATTTTAACTTTATATTCTGCTATCACGTTTCACATGCTCTTAACTTTATAGTGGTTAATGTCAAATTCACAGGAATTCTATGAATACGTTCAGTTGGAGGAGTGGACAGGAGAAGGTAAACATTCACAATAAAGATAACAAAAAATGGGAATAATCAATATCGATCTGAGAGTAAAGCATTACAGTGTGATGACTCGTGCAGGTTCAGCATCGCTGCAATTAACCCATTCCCAGCTGTAGCTTTTGGGGTAGCATGGATCACCACTCCAGTTCTTCAATGTCTCGAACTTGTTCTGTAGTTTCAACAATCCACCAACTGTAACACAAAACCCACAACGGATCATAGTGGTACAGAACACATGGGTTTCTGGAGAAGATTAGAAATTAACGTACCATCACCGGCATCTGTGGCATCACTTGAGAACTTGCGCATGTAAAAGGTCTCCAAGCCGCTAATGATGGGAGGTAGGGATGAACCATTCGCTGGTGCAAGAGTGATCCGCGTTGCATTGCTCACTGTGGGTGCAGATGTGACATATGAGAACTCGATCGCAGCTCCGAACACCGGTGCCATGGGAGCATCAGAAATGAGCTTGTCATCCATGTAGATATCGATTTTCCTTTTCCCCGATAGAGAGGCATTAGTCTCGGTGAAGTACAGGTTCAAGTAGATTCTATGTGGAATAGAGGAGAGAAACGTTGCAGTGATGGTGAGATTTCGCGATCGTTCTCGTGGAACGATGGCATTGTCAAATAATTTGGCTGGAGGATCATCTGGACACGTGCTTGTATTCAGTACTGTTGTAGCATTGTGTTGCAATGTCTTATACGTTGAGATGAGGATGTTGCTATCTATAGAAGACCATACACGATCGTATGGATCATCTGGATACCTGCACCGAAGTTTTTCAAATGAGCAGAACCTGTCTTTGGAAGTAGGTATGATTTTCTGTGACTTTATAATTACACACTGAACTCTCGGAAATTCTGAATTACACGTAAAATCTTCAATACTTATTAACCATTACATAGTATAACCGAGTGCTATCTCATGTTATGTTTCTCCGTTAACATACAGGGATTCCGATAGACAGTGACACTTATATTATATCATATTTACAACTGTCTCCCTGTCGCTGGTAGATTCGTTGGAAGCAAAGGACTTATCCCTGCGTTACAGCAGGTGCTGTAACACAGCAGGGGATCCTCTTTGTTGGAAGCAAGCATGTTGAGCTTCCCATCGAAGAGGGTGACTACCTCTCCCATGAGCTTCACACAAACTCTCTCGGAGGGGACGTCCTAGGCGGAGGTCATGATGCGAAAACCAAGAGCATGCACTTGCCAAAACACTCATCCAGTTCTGTCTCCTTGCGAGCCTACATGTGGATGGAAGCCCACATATTGGGAGCTCCTTCTAACACCACTTCTCCAACTGTTTCCAACAGGGAGGGCCCAAATCTGTCGAAATTATATGTAATTTGTTCTATAGAATTGTAGTACTAATGGACCCTTGCACTTATGGGCTTAAAGTTCTCCACTCAAATAATCAATAGAAAGCCCACTTGAGAGGATATTATAGAAAAGATAGATGTGCAGAAAATATCTAGATATTTCTCCACATCACACCAAAATATCTAAATATTTCCACCTCAAGTAGATGCATGGAAGATGATTCTAGATCCCTCTTTCAAAATATCTCAACCTGCTTGGATGACCTATAAATACTATCTAAGATGTCCTCATTTCACACAACAATACAAGAAGTACAACATATCCACTACCACCACAAGAGTCCCCCTCCTTCCAAGTCTTGTAAGTTTCTCTTCCTTTGTTGTAAACATTGTAAGTTATCTTCTTGTAAAAGTTCAACTCTTGTGTACAACTTCAAGTTTTAATGAAAAGAAGTTCTTGAATTCATATCTACTATGTGCATTGATCCTTATTCACTCTCCCTAATTTGCTTCTTATCCACAGTTTAATCATTTACTGTTTAGTATCAGAGCCAAGTTATCCTTACATTCTTGTTGAAGCGTTTCCCTATTTCTCCATACCATGACATCCATTTCTAACACACCTTTATTCAATTATACCCAAATTTTCATTCCTATATTTGATGGAGAAAATTATGATTTTTGAGTCTTCAAATGAAGACCCTTTTCATCTCACAAGATTACGGGAGCTAGTTATAGAAAACTACAATGGGATAAAAGATGGAGATGCTACATTAAGTGAAGGAAATGAGAAAGGACTCAAGGAGAACAAGAAGAAATATGTGAAGACCTTTCCTTTCATCCAACAAGGAGTAACCAAATATACTTTCCTCGCATTTTTGGAGTAACTACTTCTAAAGAAGCATGAGAGATCTTAAAGAAAGAATTTCAAGGATCTGCCAAGATAATTTCTGTCAAAATTCAATCTTTTATGCAAGGATTTTGATAATATCTTGATGAAAGATAGTGAAGCTATCCAATTGTTCTTTTCAAGAGCGTCTATTATTATAAATCAAATTTGATGTTATGGAGAAACTATTGCCGATAAGAAGGTTGTTGAAAAGTCTTTAAGAAGTTTACGTACTAAATTTGATAATGTTGTTGATGTATTGGAGAATCCAAAAATTTATCTTCTCTCTATATATACGAATTAATGGGCTCACTTGAAGAACATAAGTAAAAATTAACAGGTTTACCACTCAACCCTTGGAGAAAGCATTTTAAAACAAAAATGAACATATCTAAAGTCAAGAATGAAGATAATAATAGACATAGAAGGGGATAATATCTAAAAATACAAGAGATTAATGGAAGACCAAAAAGAGGATACAATCAAAGAGCTCCATGTAAAGAAAACCTTTTTCTCATTGCATTAATTGTAAGAAAGATAATCATTAATTTAAGAATTGTAGATTCTGATTTACAAAGTGCAAGGTTGCGAATAATTCTCAAAAGGACTGCTAGTTTCAAAAAGATGGGTCTAATTATATTATAAAAGATGAGGATTCCAATTCATTACTTTATTCTTGCATTAACAGTAAAGAAGTATCTAAAGATATTTGTTATGTCGATCGTGTTTGTAGTAACCACATGACAGGGAACAAACCTGCATTTGCGAGCCTTGAGAAATGGAATAGTTCACAAGTTAAGCTCGAAGATGTAAAGCTACCAAATGTGGAAGGCAAAAGAGTTATTGCAGTACAAACAAAGAAATGTAGTTCTAAACCCATTTATGATATTCTTTATGTTCCTGCCTTAACTGAGAATCTTTTAAGTATGTCCAACTTATGAATAATGATCACTCTTGATAATGAAGTGTATAAAATCTTTGATAAAAAAGAAAGCTACTAATTGCATATATTAGATGGCTCTAAATAAAGTCTTTTCATTATCCATGCCTTTAAAAGCAGGCTATGCACTAAAATCTATAAATAGATATGATTCTTTGTAATGCCATTTAAGATTTAGTCATTTATATTTTAAAATCCTCAAGCTATTAAAGTCGAAGAACTTGGTAGTTGGACTTCCATTATTAGGAAAGCTGAAAGTATATGTGAAGGATGCATATATGCATAGACTGCCATTCACAAAGACATCATGGAGAGCAAAAGCTCCACTTGAGTTAATACACTCATATGTATGTGAACCCACTCAAACTCCATCTATTAATGGAGCCACACACTTTTTATTATTTGTTGATGATTATAGTCGAATGATTTGTGTCTACTTTTTGAAATAAAATCAGATATCTTTTCTATTTTCATCAAGTTTAAAGCTTTTGTTGAAAAGTAAAGCTGAAGAAAAATAAAAATCTTTAGATCAGATCATGGAGGAGAATTTACACCCAAAGAATTTCAAGACTTTTGCATTGCTCAAAGAATCAAGAAAGAGTTAACAACAAGATACACTCCTCAGTGAAATGGAGTAGCTGAAAGAAGAAATCGAACGATCGTCGCGATGGCAAGAAGCATGCTTAAAGTAAAGGGTCTTCCTAACAAACTTTGGGCAAAGACAGTAAATACTGTTGTTTATATATTGAACAGATCTCCTGGCAAAGTACTGTTGGATAGAACATCTTATGAAGCTTGGTATGAAAGAAAGTCCAAGGTTAGTTATTTCAAAGATTTTGGCTCTATTGCATATCTTAAGTTGGACAAGAAAAGTTTGATGAAAAAGGAGAAAATTATATTTTTATTGGATATTGTGATGAATCTAAAGCTATAGATTATATGAGCCCAAAGAAGAAAAATTGATTTTATCAAGAGATGTCATTTTGACGAACATCTTCATAGAAATGAGAAGATTCTCAGTAACACAAAAACAAGCCACAACCGAAGAAGACATTTCAAATGAATATATTTTTTCTTTAATTCAAAGACTATTCAGACCAAATGTCTCTGATTCAGAACATTCACAACAAAAGATACAATCTCTTGAAGATCTTCTACTATTGCTTTATTTGCTTGTGAGCCACAAAATTTGACAAAGCAATTAAAGAAGAAGTATGGATTCAAGCAATGAATGAAGAGATTGAAGTCACTAATAAAAAATCACTCTTGGAAACTCATGGTCCGGCCTAAGGATAAATATGTCATTGATCTTAAATGGATTTATAAAGTCAAATATATTGAAAGATGGTTCCATTCACAAGAATAAAGCTTGATTGGTTGCTAAAGGATATTCACAATAGCTAGGTATTGATTATAATGAAACTTTTGCACATGTTACTCGTATGAAGAGAATTAGAACCTTGCTTGCACTTGCTGCTAAAAAGAAATGATCAATATACCAGTTTGATGTTAAGTCTGCACTTCTTAATGCAGATCTTGAAGAAGAGGTTTATGTTGAACAACCTCAATGGTATATCTCCAAAGATAATGAAGAAAAGTTTTATAGTCTCACCAAATCCTTATATGGTTAAAGGAGGCACCGAGAGCCTGGAATAATAAAATTGATGGATATTTCCATGATAATAGATTTCTATGAAGTCCCAATGAACCATCTCTTTATGTAAAAAATGAAGGTATGCATAATTTTCTCATTGCATGCATTTATGTTTATGATCTTATACATACAAGCAATTCCTTCAAGATGATTGCAAAATTTAAGGAAGAAATGATGAAAAAAATAAAATGACAGATCTAGGTCTTATGAGATACTTTCTTGGTATTCAAGTTCAATAAAAAGAAGGTGAAATATTCATCTCTCAAGAAAAATATATTCATGATATTATTAGGAGATTTCATATGTCAAATTACAAACCAGAAGCAACTCATATGACTCCTAATACAAAACTTTCTGCAAATGATGGAGATCAAGAAGTCGATGAATTCTCTTTATAGGAGTCTTGTATGCTCCTTGTTATATTTAAATAATACAAGCCCAGATATCGTATATGCATTCAGTGTTGTATCAAGATTTATGAGTAAGCCAAACAAGCTTCATTATGTAGCCATAAAAAGGATATTTTGTTATATTTAAGGTATCAAGAATTTTGGAATTAAATATACTTTAGAAGAATATAATTTTCTCAAAGGCTACTCATATAGTGATTGGGCCGAATCTATAGGCGATAAAAAAGCACATCATGTTATTTATATTGCATGGGATCTAAACTCATATCTTGGAGTTCTAAGAAGTAAAAGACCATAGCCATTTCCTCTGCTGAAGCTGAATATATTTCAGTTACAAGTACATCGTGTGAAGCTGTGTCATTGAGAAGACTTCTTCATGATATGAAGAATGGAATGTTCCTCCAACAACTATATCATGTGCCAACATGTGAGCCATTGGTATGGCAAAGAATCCAGTCTTTCATGGAAGAACAAAGCATATATGAACTTCATCACCATTACGTATGAGAACTAGTAGAGAATGGCAACATCAAGCTGGAGTTCATCAATATAGAGGATCAACTTGCAGATATTTTTATAAAACACTTCCAACAAAAATGTCTCAACGCTTTAGACGTATCATGCAAATTACAAATTAAGAGGGGGTGTTGAAAATATATGTAATTCATAATTTGTCCATTTAGAATTATTATTACTAATAGCCCCTTGCACTTATATACCTAAAGTTCTCCACTTAAATAATTAAGAGAAAACATATTTAAGAGAATATTCTAGAAAAAAGAGAACTGAAGAAAATATCTAGATATTTCTCCACCTCCCATCAAAATATCTAGATATTTCTACCTAAAGTAGGAGCATGGAAGGGGATTCTAGATTCCTCTTCCAAAATATCCCCACCATCTTGGATGACCTATAAATACCACCCAAGATCCTCATTTCACACAATAACACAAGAAGAAGTACAACACTTCCGCTACAACTACAAGAATCCTCCTCCTTCCAAGTCTTATAAGTACTTCTTCCTTTGTTATAAATATTGTAAGTCCTCTTCCTGTAAAAGTTCAAGTCTTGTATACTCAAGTTTTATGGAAAAGAAGTTCCTGAGTTCACATATATCTTGTGCATTGATCCTTATTCCATCTTCTTAATTTGCTTCTTATCCACCATCAATCGTCCGCCGCCCCAACAAATCTCCCGCTCTTCTCCACCTTGTGCCTTTCTTAGATTCTTGGTTAATACAAAAAATGAAGGAGAATAAAATGTCTCCCAAGGATCACGATTTTCTCTAAGATCCCACTGGAGCTAATAAGTGTTTGACGAGCTTGGATGTTGATGAACATGGTGTCCCTGAAATGCCGCATGAAGAGCTCGTGGATGGGATACCTGATGAATACCCATTCATCACTCTTTATTCTTATATTTTAGCTACAAAAACCTATGCAAATGCATGTAGATATGTGTAAATAGGAATAATTAGCAAAGCATGCATTTTTGTAAATATCTATAATTAGCATGTTTTTGTGCAAAAATAAAAGAATAAAGAAGAAAAAGAAAAAGAGGGAAATATTTAGAATAAATATTGAGCAACCTAACCCAAGGGAGGGCTCAGCATGGGCCTGACCGCATAAAAGCCAAGTAGAGGGAGATAGGGGCTCATGTGTAAATATCTATATAAATAAATAAATTATATTTTCCTCACCCAAAAATATGATTGTACATATTTTTTATATATTTAGAAGCTATTAAAAACAAGATAAAAATCTAAAAATCAAAAAGACCAAAAATACCCTTACACCATGTACATAGACCACCTCTCTTTATTTATTTAACCTTGTAAATAAATTTATTTATTTTCTAAACTTTTTGCAAATATTCTATTTTATATTTTGTAAATAAAATAAATAAAAAGAAACACAACAAAAATCAAATAAAAATAACAAAATTAAAAATACAAAAATATGTTGTACATATACCATGTATATAGTTGTACATAACTAATTATTTCCTCTATGTATATAAATAATAAAAATAAAATAAAAATAGCCTTTTATTCCTCATTTTATCCTATAAATAAATAAAATATAAAATAGGAATAAAAATGTATAAAAATAACTAATTAAAAATCAAAATCAAAAACCATATATTGTATATATACCTATGTATAGCTATACTATGTAAATACCTTATTTTTATTTCCAAATATTAATTAAAAATCACAAAAAAATAGAAAAAAATAAATTAAAAATATTTCATGTTTTAAGTTTTTGAAAATTCGGCCATTTTAAGGCCCAAAAAAATCAAATAAAGATTCAATGCTTGGCGGGCTCTGATTGGTCCACGGGGGATTGTTGACCCCCGGTCAACTCTCCCCCCAGGACCACCAGAGCCGGGTCCTCTGTGCCCGACCCGTTTTCTTCCATTTTTCCACAGATGACCCGATCGCCAACTCCCCCAAATCCGGGTCCGGAATGATCACGTCACATCCGAGAGCTTCGCCGGAGCCCTCGCCTCGGGATCCGCACACCAGCTCACCCTACCCGATCGAGTTTTGCCGGACCTTCCACCATATAAAGCTTGAGCTCCGCCGCACTTCATTTCTATCTTTGGCTCTCCACTCTCACTCCCGTGACCTCCATTGCAATCCCTGAGGTGACAGCTCGCGTTTGCCTTTGTCGCAGTGAGGAGGAGGTGGCCGGACCATTGATCCGGCAGCTTTGCGCCGCCGTGCTCCGCCACTTAGCAGGAGCCCGAGCCTCAGGCAGTGACAACCTTCGAGGCGACGACCAGGAGCTAGCTAAGCTCCAGCACAGTCTTCCACTCCGCCCAGGTATCCTTTTAGCCCTTCCATTTAGCTTAATTTTGAGTTTCCCCCAAATCGCATCTCCGCCGAGTTCCGTCGATTCCGGCCATATCTATACCCTCTCGATCATCGGAACCCACGCTCACCATCGCCATCCCTCCACGCACATTCTTCGCCCCTTCGTTCAACCCAGCTCGCCCCGGAGCTGGGGTTCGAGCTCCACCATCCTCCGCTCGCCGGAGCTCGCTCGTCCCGACCCACAGTTCACCCTCACGCCGCTTCTTCGGGTCGAGGCACTTTGCCCTCGACCCGCGAAGCTCTTGAGCTGTTTTGCAGGTTAAGAGGAGGCCATCTGAGGCCCCCTCACATCCAGGCCAGGAGCTCATCGCCGCCGCGCTCGCCGGAGCCCTTTCAGGGCTCGGCTGGGCCATCGGAGGCCACCACCAGCTGCGGGACGTCATCGCCGATCTTCTCCGATCCTTGGAGGCAGCTGAGGAGGACCCTAGCACGCATACGAGGCCGGCGAACTTCGCCGGCCACCTGTTCTTCGAGAGTCCTCCATCGCCGTCAGATCAGCCCCAGCTCCCCAGTTCGCATCACGACCGTCCATCCATCGAGGAGCAGATGAGGGTAGATCTGCACCGTTAGCGCAGAGGAGAGAGGCACCAGTGCCACCAGCCGTCAGATCCTCCACGTGTCTCGCCCTGCTCCGTCGATCGGCCCACGTGCGTAGAGGAGAGAAGCGCCAGCCATCCGAGACCGTCCGATCATCTACGTGGCGCTCATCCAGCCGTCGGCGTAATAAGGGGTAATTTACTTAGGGCCCCCTCTTAGTTTTTGTTTTACGTGTCAGTCCTGTAAGTATTTTAGGAGTTTTATTTACGTAGGGTAAATTGCACATTGGACCTCGTGCTTGTTTTTATTTGCATTCATGCCCCTGTATTTGTGATCCACGTGCTTCGCCACGTGCTTTGTCTGGGTTATTTGCAACTATTATCCTGTAGTTCTGGTTGGTTCATGAATGATTAGAAACTTTTTGGTAATTGCTTTTATGCCCCTGTGAACACTTTATTTGCACATGTGCGCCTTTTAGTGGGTTATTTGCATCCAAGCCCCTGGACTTTTTGGTACGAGTTACCAAAAGGTCCTAGGACTTGGTTTTTATTACCAGATGGTCCCTGAGTGCCCCAGGCACGCGCCACGCGCGTGACTTGCTGGGTTATTTGCACCTGGACCCCCAGAGCTTTGGGTATTTGCACTTAAGTCCCTGTGCACAGTGCCCCCTTTTAATTTTTGAATAAAATATCAAACCACCTCCAAATTCGATGAAAATTTGACACATGGCTCCTGCCATGTTGTTGGATTTTTGAGAATTTTTGAGGACATTTTTGATTTTATTTGCTATTTTTAAAAATTCAAAAACTCTCATTTTAGCTACTGTCTAGATTTAAAAATTCCAAAAAAAATAAAAACACCCCCAAAATTCTATAAAAATTAGGTGTTGTTTCTTTTGTGTGTTTTGATTTTCTAGCCAATTTTGGCTATTTTTCATTGCCCAAAAAACCTAAAAATCTAAAAACACCCAAAAACTCATAAAAATTATAATAAATAATCTAAAAATCCAAAAACAATAATTTTGGTGCTCAAATTTTCCTTATTTTTTCTAGAATACAGGAAAATTACCTCCAGGGCCCTCTGAGATTCTTAAATATTTTATTTTTGGGTTTTGGGCCTGGCTGGACAGTACCTTGTTTTTCTAGCACTGTTTGATTTTTAGAAAATAAAATACATCTTATAAAAATTCCAAAAATTCACCAAAAACACCTAAAAACGTAAAAACATAAAAATAATTTTTCTTGAATTTTTGCTTGATTTTTGGTGTGTAAAATAAATTGCTCTAGTGTGCTTGATTTTGTTTTCTTTAATTTTCTTCACCTTTGAAAAATCCAAAAAAATTTAAAAATTATTAAAAACCACTAAAAACATTTTCTTTTAGTTTATTTTCATTTTTACTACTTCGTAGGCCTTAGGCCAACCCGTGCTCCTTGTGTTCGACCCTGGGTGCTATACCAGGTTAATCTCATAGCTAGGACCGCACTTCGTGTTTTGATCTCTGATTTATTTCGCGGTTCGATATTTTTCTTGATTAAGTGACTCTGAGTGATAGAGGTCGCAACGACCTATTTAGTACCTTTACCTCGTTCGCTCGGGTCGCCTTATCAGAATGGCGCCGTTGCCGGGGAGCACGACTTAGTAGTTATTTTTGTTTTTATTTTCATTTCTATTTTCGCGGCTTTTCGCGGCTCTTCGGAGCCCGCGGCTTTTCGCGGCTTTTGTTTATAGTTTCTTTTTGTTTTATTTTGTTTTATTTTGATTTTCTTTTATCTTTATTTTTGTTTTATATTGTGTGTTTATTTTAATTTTTATTTTTGCATATATACCCTGATTTGTATTTTCATTTCTTTTTCTTTTCATTTGATTATTTTTACTGGTCTGACCACTCTTTTCTCTGTTTTGCGAGGGCCAGAGGACCGCGGAGGCTACTTTCGAGGAGCCGGTGCAGCCACGGCACTTGGAGGCGGCTTCTTTCTCTACGAAGCCGCAGGAGAGAGCGAGAGAGAGAGTTGAGTGGGGTGAGGATAGCTTAGGATTTTATTTTATTCATTATTATTGTAATAATACAGGGACTTGAACTTTTGGACATTCTTGGACACTTGTGACCGTAGCGGGTCTGTTTCGCCGAGCACCGGTGTGCTCGGGGGACCCATTAGGACCTTGCGGTTTTTCGCGGTTTTCTTCACGGCTTTCTTTTTCTTTCTTACTGTCATTTTCCGGTTTTTTCGCGGTTTTTGCTCGAGCCCCTAGATTTAGGACTTTCTGGTGATTGTGACGTAATTAAGTAGGATCCACACACCTTAATGACATATCTGTTCCTATAGACCGTAATTGGACCTGCTTAAAATAAATAATAAAAATAACCGACTCGCTAGCCTCTGTAGCCTACGTGCCGTAGCTCGTCCTGTAAAGCGCTTACTCCTACCCCCGATTTGTCGGGCAGGGGAGGGACGGGCCAAGACCGGACCCTTTGGCTTGGAGGTCGGTGACCAGTTAGACGGTTCTTCGCTAGAAGTTGCTCGTCTAGGACTCGGCTTCCCGTTGCATCATTTAGCTTAGTTTTAATTCTGTCTTTTATTTTATGCGCGGATCATTTTGCATGTAGAGAGCTGGAGGCAGGTACGCATTTCTGACTTTGCATGCATCATTGATTTCTCGTGCATCGGCTTTTTCGACTTCTCCCCCTTGTTTTTGACTTAATAATCAGGAGAATCGAAAAATTCGTTAGGCGTTTTGTTTGCTTTGAAAAATACCTAAAAAAGTGAAACCATAAAATTGGGACTGCTAAGATTATTGACCTTAAAACTCGCTCACCCTAAAAATTTTGTCTTGGGGAGAGCAACCCCCTCATTGCTTGGTTTGTATGCGCGAGAGAGTGACCCGAACACTAGGTAGAGCCCCCTGTTGCTAAACCCGACTGATTACCGACTCTTCCGTGCGGGCCAGTCGGTTGGGGTTAGCAGCGGATATCCCAACAGGTCACGTAAGCGCTCTGATATCTTGAGTGTTCACCAAAATAAAATCGACAAGATAATTTGACCGAACTTTCACGGTCTTCAGCTCGCGTTGCGTTGGTGAACCGGGGGTTTGTTTTTCGATCATAATTTCTCCAGATCTCATCCGCCCTACTCGCCAGATCAAGATGATGGGTAGACGATCTCTTAGGCAGCCTCTGGCTGCACCGCTTTCGGGCGCGTCTACCTCATCATCTAGGTTGGCTCGCGAGAGCTCAGACCCGCTCTCCGAGCCCGAGTACGACTCCACCCTGTTCCCCCTCGATCCCCTTTCTGATCTTCCTGAGAGACACGAGCCCGAGGAGAGACTGATACATTTGACGGCACCTGAGTTGGGCTCATTTGATTTTGCAGATGTCGAGATGGCCGGAGCAGGCAGTTCAGATGATCACTCCCATAGACCAGAGCATATTGTACTAGACCAGGGAGCGATCAACTCCACCCTGATCGCATCACTCGATACAGTTCAGCAGCAGCTCCGCGATCAGGGAGCATTCATGATAGAGATGAGGAGAGAGTTGGAGAGGCTCAGAGCAGAGCGAGATCAGCAGAGCGAGCCCGAGGAGATCCCGGATGCAGATGCACAGGCACGAGCCGCAGCAGCAGCAGCCGCGGCCGCCGCCGCAGCGGCAGCAGCCGCAGGAGGAGCAGGACCACCAGACCGATGCGAGATTTACACAATCCCGGATCTACACTGATGCACCATTGGGTTGTGGTTCCGGCTATCGTGGGGGACTTCAAGTTCCCCCCGAACACCTTGCAGATGCTTCCTCGGTTTCATGGACTGGCCACTGAGGAGCCCCACCTCCACCTCCAGGAGTTTCTTATGATTTGCAGTACTGTCCACGACAGACATGTGGACCAGGACACGATCAGGATGATCGCCTTCCCCTTTTCACTGGCATATAGAGCAGCCACCTGGCTGAAGCACTTGGGGAGATTTGTCTATACCTGGGAGCAGCTCCGCACCGAGTACTTGAACAAGTACTATCCACTCGGGCGGACGAATGCAGCGAGGGCCCTGATCAACAACTTCTCCATGTTCCCCAACGAGCAGTTTCACGAGGCTTGGGAGAGGTTCAGAGAGCTTTTGGACAGATGCCCGCACCACGACATTTCCAAGCCGAACTTGGTTCAGAGCTTCTTCAGCGGGTTGTCACCAGAGCTACAGGGCCTGGTGAATGCTTCTTGTGGCGGGTCCTACTTCGCCAAGGACCACGACCAGGTCTGGGCTATTTTTGAGGAGATGGCAGAGAACTACATGGTGATGTCCCAGACCCGGCTCTACACTCAGAAGACCCAGCCACATCAGCCAGGACCCGTGCAGTACCAGAGGATAGCACGGGTAGATGCAGGTCCATCCAGTTCGTCTGCAGCCGCAGCAACACAAGCAGAGTCGTCAGCTGCAGACATGGGTATCATCAGCGAGAAGTTGGACCGCATGGAGCTGATAGAGAAGAAGCAGTGCCAGAGTATCACGCAGATGGAGCAGATGGCACAGGTCTTGAGAGACATAAAGACACAGCTCATGTGTCTCCAGGAGGCACAGACGGCTTCTCAGCCCCGTCTTCAGTCGCGAGGCGACACCGGCAGCAGCAGCAGCTCGTCCCAGCGCTCCAGCACCCCAGTGCAGCCTAGACAGGTTCACCTTGTACAGGCGGAGCCGTACCAGCAGCCGCAGCTCACCTACCAGTCCCCACCATCTCCAGAGATGCAGATGGTGGTCTACCAGCCGGACCAGCCTTTGGCAGTACTCCCGCCAGCCCCCTTTGATGCCGAGCCGTTGATGGATGTCAACGGGATTTGGTATGACCGTCCCCCGCCTGGGATCCTACGAGACCATCCCGGATTCAGGTGAGGGAGTGGTGGTGCCCAGCCCCAGCAGCAGCCGTCAGCACAGGGAGGGCAGTACTCCCAGCAGAGAGACCAGCACCAGCCGCAGCAGCAGCCCCCAGCATATCAGCAGCAGTCATCCTACGGTCCGCGTCCCTATCAGCAGCAGGGACAGTCTTGGAGACGTGAGCAGCAGGCTCACCAGGGATACCAGCAGCACCCTCCATCCTACCCCTCTTACCCACCACAGCAGTTCCAGCAGCCTCACCCACAGAGAGGCCACCCGTCGGGCTCCCATGAGAGCCCCGCCTTGGATGATATCGCCCGCCTCCTCACGGACCAGCATGCTACATTCCGACGGGAGATGGACGAGTTCCACCAGGAGATGCGGGACCTGGTGAGAGGGAAGGCCGCCATACCAGCCCAGATAGAGCCCAATCCGAACAACCTCAAGAGGAAATCTGAGCAGGTAGTACCTACTGAGTTAGCCACTCCTAGTGTCCCATTTGATGATACTTCTTCGGATCTATTTGATGCTGATTTTGTCACACTTAGGAGCGGTAGGACCCCAGCAGGCGGCGGCGCCTCATCTGAGCACCATCCCGAGGCGCCACAGGAGGAGGAGGAGAGCGGTACTGAGGCTGCTCCAGACGATGACGGTGGTACTGAGGCCACCAAGGATGCTGATCCCACCGGCGGTACTGAGGCCGCCGCTTCACCAGATCTAGGAGGTGGTACTGATGTCACCCATTCAGCCGAGCCAGCCAGCGGTACTGATGCCGCACGACGTCTACCTTCAGCAGCAGCAGAGCAGCCAGCCCGTGGTGGTACTGAGGCCACCGGTGTTTGTAGAGACAGAGATGTTGTTTTTCCTCGTGTTCATGTATCTCGGAACTCTGCTATGAATAAAGGAAAAGGTTTACTTTCTTCTGGTCCCACTGTGGTGCATGATGTATGTGTGGATCCGGTCCTTGAACCGTCTAGGCCTTTTCCTAGTCCTTCATCTGAGAAGGACCCAGTGATCCCCTTCCCTAGAGCCCTTCAGATGGGGAAGGGGAAGAGAAATGATCCAAAAAAGAGAGAGCTTGAGGAGTTCAGCCAGAGCATGATTGATCGATTCCATATCCAGCTGACCCTCCAGGAGGCTTTGCAGCACATCCCCCTCCTCCAGCGATCTTTGAGAGAGAGGACTACAGTCAGGAGGAGGAGGAGGAACCACACTTCAGAGATACATGTGCTGACCAAAGCCACGTGCTTTGCGATCCAGAACCGACTGCCAGCCAAGAGGCCAGATTCAGGGGCCCCGTATGTCAGATGCCAGATTAGCGAGCAGTGGTTCGACCGTACTCTTCTAGATAGCGGATCGTCGATTAACCTTCTTCCGGCAGCCCTTCTCGACCGCTTCGAGTTGGGCACTCTTCGACAGAGCAGGACAGTCCTTCAGTTCGCTGATCGATCTGTCAAGAGGCCGAAGGGGTTATTACGAGACGTTATCGTCACGATTCAGGGTCTGCAATTCCCCGTGGACTTCGTAGTGTTGGACATGGAGATCCCTGAGTCAGTGGCCGATACCCCCATCATCCTTGGTCGTCCGTTCTTGGCCACAGCCAAGGCGGTGACTGATCATGATAGCGGGAAGGTGTACTTTCGCGTCCAGGGCGAGAGTATACAAATAGAGACGGTCGAGGACTATAGAGCCAGATTCAGATCCTGCTCAGATGCGAGTACAGACTCAGAGCAGCTGACAGACGCAGAGCCAGACATCCACCAGGACTGCGATTTTGTGATCACCGATGATGAGGCAGCTTGGGCAGACCTTGAGACACAGACCACCCTCTCACTTTCAGACACAGCTGATGCAGAGATGACATCAGAGGAGAGTCTGGAGAGCACAGACCTGGTTCAGGATACCATTACGGCAGCAGAGCCGGTCCTTGATCGCAGCACGATGATTAGTGATGGTGGTGCTGAGGCCACCTTGTTTCCCGGTGGTACTGATGCCACCGTTTCTGACACAGATCCCTCGGATTCAGAGTCTGATTGGGCCGATTGCTATGATCAGATGCCAGACCTGAGTCCATCTGAGCCTATAGATGAGGAGGAGGTAGATGCAGAGCAGAGCAGAGACAGTGCAGTAGAGCAGCCTTCCTCCGATCCAGTTTGCGAGAGTACGCTTTCACTTTCCCAGGCAGATTTGGCCGACCTTGCAGCTTTCACTCAGTTTCTTCCGCAGCCAGATTTGCCAGCACCCAGCATTCCAGAGCTGAAGCCGCTCCCTACTTCGCTGAAGTATCGATTCCTTGCGGGCGAGCCTGAGATGTACCCAGTCATCATCTCCGCCGAGTTGACTGGAGAGCAGGAATCCCGTTTGATGGGGGTTCTTGAAAAGAACCGCAAGGCGATCGGATGGAGCGTAGCAGATCTCCATGGGATTAGTCCATCAGTGTGCTCCCACCATATCTATCTCGAGGAAGGGGCGAAGCCGTCGCGTGAGTTCCAGCGGCGTCTAAACCCCAACCTGAGAGAGGTCGTGATGAAGGAAATATCCAAATGGTGGGGTGCAGGTTTTATTTATCCCATTTCCGACTCCAAGTGGGTCAGCCCCTTGCATGTGGTGCCCAAGAAGACGGGCATCACGACTGTGATCAGTGAGTCGGGAGAGGAGATTGCTACACGAGTACCCACCTCTTGGAGGGTTTGTGTTGACTACAGGAGACTCAACCAAGCCACCAAGAAGGACCATTTCCCCCTGCCTTTTATTGACCAGATCATTGAGAGACTGGCAGGGAAGAGCCATTATTGCTTCCTGGATGGGTACTCGGGCTACAACCAAGTGGCCATCGCTCCTGAGGACCAGGAGAAGACCACCTTTACCTGTCCCTTCGGCACATACGCTTTTCGACGCATGCCATTTGGGCTATGAAATGCCCCTGCGACTTTTCAGAGGTGCATGCTGTCGATCTTCTCGGACATGGTAGGGGAGTGTTTAGAGGTCTTCATGGATGATTTCTCGATCTACGGCGACGGATTTGATTCTTATCTTGACTGCCTAGATCGAGTACTCCCGCGATGTATTGAGTATCACTTGGTGCTATCTTGGGAGAAGAGTCACTTCATGGTGACTCAAGGGACGGTGCTTGGCCACATCATCTCCAACAGGGGCATGGAGGTTGATCCGGCCAAGGTTGATGTCATTAGGAAACTCACACCACCGTCCAATCTGAGGCAGTTACGGTCATTTCTGGGGCACGTTGGATTTTATAGGAGATTCATTCAGGATTTCAGCAGGATTGCCCGGCCGTTAACCGACCTCTTGACGAAAGACACCGAGTTCCTTGTCGATGACAAGTGTCTTTCGTCGTTTGCTACTCTCCAGCAGTGTGTGATTGAGGCTCCTGTCCTCCAGCCACCTGATTGGTCTCTCCCATTCGAGATCATGACGGACGCCTCCGATTTTGCCGTAGGGGTAGTGCTGGGACAGAGGAGGGATGGAGTGCCATTTGCTATACACTATGCTAGCCGCACATTGGATTCCGCCCAGCGGAATTATACAATCACAGAGAAGGAGATGCTAGCCGTAGTGTTTACCCTGGATAAGTTTAGATCATATATCATCGGATCTAGAGTGACTTTGTTTACAGATCACACCACCATCAGGTACCTCATGGCAAAGAAGGATGCCAAGGCCAGACTGACTAGATGGATCCTTCTACTCCAGGAATTCGACATTGAGATTAAGGATAAGCCTGGAGTCAAGAATGTGGTGGCGGATCATCTCTCCCGATTAGAGCAGCCTGAGGAGACTGAGCAGATTGATCCTATCCGAGATACCTTCCCAGATGAGGCGATCCTTGCTATCGCCTCACTCCCATGGTATGCCGATATTGTGAACTTTCTCGTTGCTGGGAAAGTCCCACAAGATTGGCCCAGGCAGAGGCTTGAGACCTTCCTTGCGAAGGCCAAGTCTTACCATTGGGAGGATCCCATCCTTTACCACGAAGGAGGGGATAGCGTCTGGCATCGGTGTATTCCTCAGGAGGAACACCATAGCGTCCTCACTTACTGCCACAAGCTTGAGGCAGGAGGACATCATTCTGGGAGGAGAACGGCACAGAAAGTGCTCCAATCCGGCTTGTGGTGGCCTACCCTCTTCAAGGACTCAGATGAGTTCGTGAAGAGGTGTACTGACTGTCAGAGGATGGGCACTTGTGGACAGCGTGATATGATGCCGATGCAGCCCATTCACTTCTGTGAGGTTTTTGACGCATGGGGCATCGATTTCATGGGTCCATTCCCTAAGAGTCAGGGATTTGAGTACATTCTGTTGGCCGTTGATTATGTGAGTCGTTGGGTGGAGGCTATCCCCGCCCGATCCGCTGATGCGAGGACAGTTTGCAGATTTTTGAGGAAGCATATCATCACGCGGTTCGGGGTTCCACGAGTTCTTATTTCTGATGGGGGATCTCACTTCATCAACGACCAGGTGAAGGTACTTGCTACCGAGTTCGGCATAGATCATCGCATTGCTACACCATACCATCCACAGACGAATGGTCTAGCCGAAGTGTCGAATAGGGAGATCAAGACTATTCTGCAGAAAGTCGTCCGCCCTGACTGAAAGGATTGGTCACAGCTATTGGACTCGGTCTTGTGGGCATATAGGACGTCTTTCAAGACACCTTTGGGCACATCTCCCTTTCGCCTCGTATATGGCAAGCCATGCCATTTACCTGTTGAGCTGAGGCACAAGTCACTTTGGGCAGTTACAGACATACTTATGGATCCAGATGGTATAGGAGACCAGAGGAGGGCAGAGTTAGCTGCCCTGGAAGAGCTTAGAGATGCAGCTTTCTCAAGCAGCCTACATTATAAGGAGAAAGTCAAGGAGTGGCATGATGCTCATATCAGCCACAAGCATTTTGAGATTGGACAGAGAGTATGGCTGTTTGATGCGAGGCTTAGATTATTTCCACGGAAGCTACAGAGCAAATGGAAAGGACCTTATCTGGTTCGGAAGGTACACGACAACGGTAGCATCGACATATCTGAGTTGTCTTCTGAGAGTACCTTCCGAGTGAACGGCCAGCGGCTCAAGCCATTTCTAGATCATGAGCCGCGAGTCGTTGATATTGCCCCTATTCATTTTGCGTGAGATGTGGTCTTTGACTCACATCTAATGCATCTCACGCCTGAGCTTTACTGATCTCCCGCTGTATATAGATCCAGATGTCCATATCATCACATTCTTTAGTCCCACATCCCTTTCTTCATCTTCTGATTATGCTATACTTAGGGTGCACTTTACCCTAAGTATAGGGGGGATGTGAGACATTTCGGGTATTTCTTTTGTTTCTGTCTACCCCTGTTTTGCTGCTTATACTTAGGGGCATTTCACCCTAAGTATAGGGGGGATAGACCCTGTACATTCTCCACTCGGTTTTCCCTTTTGTGTACAGCCTACTATACTTAGGATTACTTGATCCTAAGTATAGGGGGGAGACCTGAGATCCTCTTGACTTTTCATCTCCTTTTTGTATAGCCTTCCTTTTCACTTCCCTATACATAGCACGAGTTATGTCTTCTTCATCGCTCTTGACTCTGAGGACATCGTTCGAGCTAAGTATAGGGGGGTGTGTATATATTTCATATATACTTTAGCCATAACTCGTACTTTGTGTGAGTGTGTTAATAAATAAAATGGCTAAAAACCACAAAAATTAAAAAATTTTCATGTACATAATCTTCTTTTATTTGCACATACATAGCTAGTGTACAAATTATTTTTGTAAAAATGATTTCAAAAATCTTTTGTGTAAAGCTTGTGTAAATATTTTTGTATCAAAATTATGTATATAGTACAAAATTTTTTTTCCAAAATGTTTTGAAAATCAAAAGTTTGCAAAAATCTTGTGTAAATGTGTGTAAATATCTTTTTGCAAAACTTGCACTTCATGCATCATCATTCATGATTTCAAAACATTTTTCAAAAATTTTGCATGATTGTAAAATTTGTGTAAATATGCATCTTTTTGTACATATGTATATAGTTTTTCTTGGATGATAGTTGACATTTAAACTAGCCTGGAATCAAATTGAGAAATGGAGCTTGATTAAGATCTTAATCCACCTAATTCTAAGAGGAACCTTATAGGGCTTAGGTTTAAGGCTTTTCAGGTCCATGGTGACTTAATTCTTTGAGTCCACTAGGCTATGATCACATGTCATCTCAATGAGCCTAAGTAGAGCACTTAACAACAACACATGACTCATATAGATTATGGCTTTACTTGGACAACCGCACTATGCACCGAGCTCTCTACGGATGAGGTGGTGAGGAGGCAGTCTTCCTTGGCTTGGGGTAGCATATGAGGGTAGTACTTCTAGGCGGAACCTCTCTTCTTCATTTAGTGAAGGAAGTGTGTCTCAACTTGGTCTGGTTGCCATGAGGTCTAACGACGGGAGTTGTGGGTTGCAATAAAGCTTCAAAAGAGGGATAGTCTACTGGCTCAAGAGTAAAAACTCCTTGTATATATGCTGCACATGTATATGTTGTATAGATGCACTCGAAAAAAAAAATGTGCAAAAAAAAAGAAGAAAAGAACTCCAAAAAGTGGTGGGTCTGAGAGAAAATGATAATCCCACCGGAGTATGTATATAAGTGCAATAAGCAAAGCTTGGTTTCATGATCCACTTGTTGTAGCTTGCAGCAGGGAGACTTGGCTACACTGGTCAAGCTCCCAAGGGTACTTGGCTACACTGGCCTTGACCCATTCTCTTCTTCCCCCTCTTCTTGAGCCGGTTGCACTTGAACTTAGAAGGGAATACCCCGCTCCTCGAGGAAAGAGTGGCCAGATTGAGGTCATAGAGTTACCTTGTTGGGGAGGGTTGTCAAGTTGCCATTTCTGAGGTGGAGAGCTTAGACCTCACTTTCACAGGACAAGAAAAGATTCATGGTCTTCAGGGTTCGTGATTGATGACTTGTTCTGATCTGGAGCATTGAGGAGTCTTGGTTATAGAGTGGTGGAACTTAGAGGCTGTTAGGTTTTAAGCTTAAGTCTGAATAAGGTTCCGACACATCAATAATCCAAAGATCTGATTAAGCTCCATACCTCAATTTAATGAAGGCAAGTTTAATAATCAACCTTGATCCATGTACATTCTCTTTTTCTTTTTCTTTTTCTTTCTTTTTCACTTCTTTTTCAAATAAGTGTTTGCTAAGGGACTAGCAAAGTATAGTATAGGGGGGTGATGAATACCCATTCATCACTCTTTATTCTTATATTTTAGCTACAAAAACCTATGCAAATGCATGTAGATATGTGTAAATAGGAATAATTAGCAAAGCATGCATTTTTGTAAATATCTATAATTAGCATGTTTTTGTGCAAAAATAAAAGAATAAAGAAGAAAAAGAAAAAGAGGGAAATATTTAGAATAAATATTGAGCAACCTAACCCAAGGGAGGGCTCAGCATGGGCCTGACCGCATAAAAGCCAAGTAGAGAGAGATAGGGGCTCATGTGTAAATATCTATATAAATAAATAAATTATATTTTCCTCACCCAAAAATATGATTGTACATATTTTGTATATATTTAGAAGCTATTAAAAACAAGATAAAAATCTAAAAATCAAAAAGACCAAAAATACCCTTACACCATGTACATAGACCCACCTCTCTTTATTTA
>JAZKJV010000379.1:0-146610 GCA_037367405.1 Ottelia alismoides | reverse complement strand
TATACGAAAAATATTATATGCATCTTATGCATTAAAACAAATCTTATTGAGCATAATGTCTCTATTCCAATTTCAACTTTGGCCATTATTCATCCTATTATCCAAATAAAATGAAAAATAAAAATAATTCTTCATCCTTTCTAAAAAGTGTCAATGTTAATGTAAACACATTATATATTATATCACGTTGAATGTGTTAGGATTAGAGTCATATTAGGATTAGAAATTTTAATGGGAGTAAGACTCCTAATCCTAATAATAGTTGAATTGTATTCTATTTATAATCATGTTGTCAATATGACTATAGTGTTGTAACTGTACTATAAATAGAGGGGGTGGAGTCCTCGCCTCAACACCATCACAAGAACATTGTAATCCCTAGAAAAAAAGAGGGAAAGAGAGAAGAAAGAGATGACATAGCAATGAAAGGGAGAGAGTTGTACCCGTTCTAATTTATAGTGATATTTCTTTTCTGGTGATTGCAAGAGGTAGTCGACCACCGTTATATATGTTTGTTCTTTTTCATGTACTTTCATAGTGGTGGTTGCTTGCGCATCCGCATCATGTGGTCTACATCCCTGACACTCTGTATCTGAGAGGAGACGATATCGGCTCGTGTCCCATCGGAATGGATATCCAGTTCGCGAGATCATTTCCTATAATGATTTACAAGTGTAAGGGGACGTTCGGTTCAGAAATAAGCAGGAATGAGGATGGGGAATATGGAAAATAAAGGTATATTCTCTGTTTGGTTGGAAAGAGAGGAACGAGGAGAATAATGTGGCATAAGGATAGGTAAGGTGGAATTAAGATATGAATAAAGGTGGAATAAGGTGAAATAATGAGATGTGGATGTGAATAACGTACTCTTGGGAATCGCGTCGGACGGGAAATTGACTCCTTATTCCAATGTTTATTCTTCAAATGAGCATGACCTAAGATACATCACTTCCCTAAGATTTTAATTGAAGATTATAGAAGAAGAATGGAGCTTGATACTTTCCTATAACGAATTGAAAGGGTATGTTCCAATGGCATTGAAAGCAAATAAGGAGCCAAGGGGTTTACCGAGTGTTGTTGTCAAGTATAAGTAATTTGGGTCTACTCTGAGCCTAGTTGACCAACTTCCATTAATTTTCGATCGGACTTGAACAAAACTTTGATTTAAAATTTTTTAGGGATATTTACCCAGCAAACCCTGAAATCTTTCAAAATTACCTCTACGACCTTTGAAACATCATAATTCCTCCCACGACCCCGTAATCTTGCTCCGTCTTACCCCACGAACCCTGCCGTTAAATTGACACATCTTGAGTTAACTCGGGTAGGTTAAAATTGAGTTAATCAAACCATATAAAATCTAACGGTTGGATTTTTTTTCTCTCATCCATGTTCCTTCTTCTATCATCTTCTTCATCTTCCCTTCCCTTCCCCAATCCACCACTGAGAATGAACCTGAAAACACAGCAACTTCGAGGGCATTTCTCGGCCTGGGAGCAGTTCGTCGGCCTGGGTGCAGCGGCGCGCCGAGGAGGGGGGAGGGTGCAGTGGCGGGAGGGGGGTTGATCTGGGCGGTGGGGGCGGAGGGGGTGGGGTGCAGCGGCACGCCGGGGAGGGGGGAGGGGGGTCGATCTGGGCGGTGGGGGCGGAGGGGGTGGGGTGCAGCGGCACGCCGGGGAGGGGGGAGGGGGGTCGATCTGGGGGTGGGGGCGGAGGGGGTGGGGTGCAGCGGCGCGCCGGGGAGGGGGAGGGTGCAGCGGCGGGAGGGGGTCGATCTGGGCAGTGGGGGCGGAGGGGGTGGGGTGCAGCGGCGCGCCGGGGAGGGGGAGGGTGCAGCGGTGGGAAGGGGGTCGGGGTGGGCGGTGGGGGCGGAGGGGGTGGGGTGCAGCGACGGGAGGGGAAGAAGAGGAGGGCCGAGAGACACCACGATGTGTGTCGGAGGAAGAGGCAGAGACAGAACCCCGTGCTGCCGTCGGGCCACGATCTCTTTGACGAGCTGCCGGACGACATCGTTGTGTGCATCATGTGCAACGTCAGCTCCTCGGCTTCATGCCCGTCCGACCTCCTCAGCCTCGCTATAACGTGCGCCCTCACTCCCCCTTTTGTCCTTCCTTTCCTTTTAATTCCATCTCCCCTGTTTTTCATGTAATATTTGGTTCCCATTTATCAGATGTCAGAGATTCAAAGAGCTAGTCATGAACCCTCTCGAGCTCGCTAAGGCCTCTCCCAGGGCCTTGGCAGTCAAGGCTGCCAATTGGTCGGATTCCACCCATAATTTTTTGAAGCTTTGCTCGGACTCGGACTGATGGCGAAGGCGGCAATGGGCTCGCACGCTGCAGCGCTCTACTCCCTTGCCGTGATTCAATTCAATGGCAGCGGCGGCTCTAAGGGGGATAAGGACCTCCGAGGCGGCGTGGCACTGTGCGCGCGGGCGGCCTTGGGGCTTCAGGCGGCGCAACGTGAGCCGGGGCTTCGACGAGGACGACGGGGAGGCGGCGGTGGGAAACGGATGTGAGGAGGGAGGGGTGGAATGGCAATAACCGTAAATTTGACAAACAAGATGGGTATATTGTTACATTTAATAACGGAATCTGGTTAGTTTTAACGGACAAATGGATGGAGGTTAACCAGAGGGTCTGCACGGTAATGGTTAGCAAGATTACAGGGTCTAGGAAGGAATATCGATGTTTCAAAGGTCGTAGAGGTAATTTTGAAAGATTTCAGGGTTCGCTGGGTAAATATCCCAATTTTTTTATCTTTCATCATTATTAATTAATTATACAAAAATCACTTCGTTGTTTTACAAATATGGTGCTTTTGTTTGGTCTTATATTTACACGTTTGCAAATAAGTAATAAAATCACTTTCTTTTGATTTTTTTTTCAATAACACTTATACTCCTATTTTTACGAGATAATTCTTAAAAAAACTAATAAAGTTATAACCATGAAGCACAATATGAACTTGTTACTCGTTTGGAAATTTTATAAATACAAGAAATAAGATTAGCATGATGTATATGCACTTGTTACTCGGGTATTTTGACCCTAAACTAACCGTACTCGTTTGAAAATACCAGATCAGGTACCCACTACATCTTCACTCGTGCCCCAAAAGATCCCATTGATTCAAAAGAATGTAAAAAGTTAAATATGGATACTATAGTTGTTGTATTGTTCGTATCTATTTTATATATAGCAGTAATAATGTTACAAATACATATATCAATGAATATAAAAAAATGTAATACGATATAATAAAGATGGATACAGAAATGAAATTAATCGGATTTTACTATCAGCAAACATATAAATTATTATTTTAAATTTAAGCGTATTGAATGACTTACAATTATGCGAAATTATGTATTTGTATGTATATTAATTTGGAAATGGATATAGATGCGGATGCTAAAATAAGAATAAATAGATAGGATAATGAATTTGAACACTCTAACCTACATGTCATCGAATATATTTAATTTAACTTTAGAATCGGATACTCGATGTAACGCTGAGAATTGGATTCCCCAATCCTTTTTTTCCAATTGCAATTAATCACCTCAGAAAAAATTAGAATGGTGGATTTATTGGGCATTAATATCCTATTGATTTTTCTATGTGGGTGATATAAAAAACCCCAACACCAACAATTCCATTCCACCATTTTCCCTTGCCGTGTACTAGGCAAATAGAGAGAAGAGAACCCCTAACCGAGAAGATCCTCCTCCTCGCATGCGATGTCGACATTAGATCCAAAGGAAGAGAGTGGATATGTGACCGGAAGGAGCCATGACGACCACAATAACGAGTCACAAACGTTGGACCTTAGGTATATGTTGCTATGTGATTTAACGTATCAACAAAAGTCATGTCCTAAATACAGCCTTTAAATGTATATCTCAATTTCGTACACGTAATGATTTGACTTTGAACAAGATATTCAAATATATAGATTAGATCTTAGGTTAACATGCATGTATATTGATTCGATTGAGATCAAACCTCTAAACGTATATGTCGGATCATTAAGATTAATACCATACATTAGCATTCCACATCGAAGGCATTGGTTGAATATTGAAGTATGCAGATTATATAAATGTTGTTGAATATAATTATAATTATAGATGAGAAGATAATTTAGTTTGAGAATATATAAGTACTATCCGTAGATAATACAATGTATTTTGATTTATTATTTAATAATTTTATATCATGTCATCTTGTAAAATTGAGTTAACCGCAGATAAAGATATGCTTGGATCTTGATTACAACCATGATACTATTTTCTTAATTTTCTATTGTCAGTGTCCTTGATGAATTAAGCAAACTCAGTTAATAGGAAAATATGGATCATGTTATTTTATTTCGTTTGTCGATACCTCTGGAAAATAAGAAGGAAGCTTTGTATGGGAGCCACCCAAAAGTTTATTGATAGAAAATGACTCATAAATCAAGGTTGTTGCCCAGGTTGAACTAATCCTAGAAGGATTTATATCACAATTTATCATCATGGTATCATTCCAAATTCAATTTAATTTGAGGTTTATATCCCATCCATCAAGGCTGTCAAATTTTATCGGTATTACAGTTGTTGAAATCGTCCAATCAAGATGGACATGTTAGGAGTCTATTTTTATATGAAATTTGGAACGCACCTTCCATGCATTATTCAAATCATGTCACCATCTGTCATGTCATTACTCAAATCATGTACACATAGTGCAAGATTTTGGAAAATATACAAGTAATTGTGAATAATAGTACCTAATATTAAATAATTAATGAATCGTAACAATGTGATTTAACCCAATTACCAAAAGCGTTGATCAATATTTAAGGCACAGGCTGTGGCACCATAAACATAGTACCGCATCAATCATAAAATGTGGTAGTAGCTTATAAGTAGTGGGGATACTACTAAATAACATGAGCTTAAGTATTTTGGATTATCGTCAAGGGCTCAAGTTGGGCCCAAGCTCAATAGATTGGATGGGCCAGTAATCCCCAATCGCGGACGGGCTTCTCATGCTCGACTGTTACACATACTAATAAAGAGTGACATGGACGATTGTCAAGGAGTCTTGTTTGTCCAAGGGGCAACACCGTCAATGGACGTATGAGTTTTAGACACGTATGGGAACAATTGGGCACACAATAATATTTTTCCATCTAAACTCAAGTACATGCAATATAGCATGTTAAAAAACCGTTACAATCCCATGTATGGGTCCCGATACATACTGAGCATTAAGATCATACAAAATATCATGCATGATAAGATTGATCGTGCAAGTAGGATCGTGCGACAGTTTCGCCAAGATATTTGATGTAGTAATAGTTATTGCATGAAGATAAAGGATATATGTATTATGTCCACTAGAACCAAGGAAATGTTATTGCATTAGTTATTTATCTTTTGCAACCATAACCTTATTGATGATGTAATAATGGAACTCTCAATTTGAATGGATTTCATGGATTCCTGTGAGAATAGTTTTTATAAGCTCATTAATTACAATGCATGATTCATATTTTCGATCGTGATTTTATGATGTGTGATTTCCTTGGTTAGTGCGATCCGTTCTGTCACACTCGATTCTACATGTCAGCAGATATAAATAGTTTTACTATACAAATCATTAATAACATTTCAATTGAAAACTCTTGCAATAAAATATGAATAAACAGATAGGGCAATGAATCGATGTGAGATCCCTTGTATTAAGACATGTTTTTTTCTCTGAAATCTTCGCTGATCCAGGAAACCAAATTAGAAAAATGACCACATCATCTTATAGTGCTTATCGAGACCTTTCCAATGAGTCCAAGAATGCCGAAATTGGAGTCTTTATGCGAGAGATACACACAAAATACGGACGAGCTGTGGCTATATGGATCCGAATCCGAAACGGATATGTTTAAGGGTGAGCCCCTATATATGGGAAGGGCTGGACTAAGTGGTTAGATGACATAGCCACTTGTCCGAATCACCACTACCTTGCTGGAGCTCTGCCTTTGGAGCGAGTTTCCGACCACTGATCGGACGTCTGACCACATATACCGTTTCGAAGATGATGGAGTAAGGATTGTCGTGGACACACTCATGTTACACGAAATGTCATTAAACTCTCATTCTAGGCAAAAAAAGATCGTGTGAGAACATTCATATAGGTATAGATTTTACCCCTCTCTTATTGTCGGATCCACGTAATTTTCGCATCATGAGTTGTGGATAGAGTATAGAACACGTAGGCGGTATCAATTTCACATTTTGATGAGTTTTGTGACGAAACTCATTTCATTTCGCATCACCTTTTCACGATTTTCTATTGGATTTCTTGGTGAATGAATAAGATAAATATATACTCATGATGTAGGTAACAACAAGAACATGGGGGTATAAATGGTTTTACAATCGGAGCAACTTCGTGCATGTCGTTGGAGAAAAATCCGACCACTATCTAGATATGATTGATCATGTTTAATGGATGATCAATTATTTGACACCAAAATGATAGATCATATTTTCTTGTTGGTCGATTAGTATTGATCGATCATCAAAGTTATATTATCACTCATTTCTAGGATTATAGACTCAAATGAACTTAAAATTTGATTATTTCGACTCTAATAAGATGCATAATCATCTAGAACATTACATCATACGTTAAACATATGGAATAAATGGTATGAGTCACTAAATAATGGAATATACCTATTATGAGTAAAACTGATCTAAAATCGATGCGTTGAAACCTCGTGAGTTGAGAATATCTCGAGCATCATTCGAATAATAAGGGGGCATCCATATTTATATATTTACATCTGAGTTTAGCATATGCCTTTCCCACTGGTTCCTGTCCATGATGCAGTGATTTAGTCTTAAGTGGTATGTGGTTAGAAGAGTAGACATTGTCAAGGGAGGGTCATGCACCCTTGGGCCCCTGGTAGAAGTTTTAGGCACCATCAACCCAACATTTGCGTTGGTTGGAGGATTGACTTGCTAATCTGACGGTGTTCGAGCTCAGTATTTGTGTGCATTTAGCATAGTACATAGAGAGAGCGCCAAATAGTCATGCTTGGTAGTCCGTTGCTTCGCTTTTTCACTTAGGGTTAACACTCATGTACTGGCTGATGTAGGCCACATTAGTCAGAATTTCAAGTGAGAGCACTAAGAGGGAGTTTCATAAAATATAGTTGTGGAAGTTGGGAAATGGAACGAATGAAATGATCTCCTGTGTATAAGGAGGATTGATATAATCGATGAGTTTTCCAGCTATGGTATGAATAATCTCAGTGATCAGTGCCCCATATCATGTCGTACATCACTATAGACTCTTACATGTGGATAGTGGACTTGGACGGTTTGCAAGGATTCGTGGGTTAGAAATTGGTTAAGTGATCAAGGTCATGGTGAACCAAAATGGAATTTAGGGTTTGACCACGGGAATTCTGGTTTGATATGTGAAGCTAGTGGATGTGTTAGGAACTTAGTTAAGATGCATTGTACCCCGTCACATACCTACGTAGGCACTCCAATTCTTTGCTTTCTTAGTGCCTTAGAGTCATAGTGTGAGGTCCTACGTGGACCAAGACCATGGAATATCCTTGATGTTTACGTAATTAAGGATAATAGAATTGATGACAACTGAGTGAGGTCTTCTCGGTGAGGATGATTTATTCAGTTGATTTCTTTTGCACACTTCCTTTAGTACCTTACTTTTGTAGTTTAGCACTGTACTAGGAAATTTTACTCATAACATACCTTTGAGTCTGATCCGCATGTTCTCAGAAGCAGCTATAATAGTGAGCGGCTCGTGCTTGGTGTCACTACTTTTTGACAGCTACACGATTTCTTTTCGGCACACTACTTGTAGCTAGCTTTTACCGTTTTACTTGTAGTATTTTATGAGACATGAGATGTACAATGTATTATGTATACACTTTTTGATGCATACATGTAATATTTTGTGGACATGGACTGTATATATGCATGTAAAGGAGTGGAAAAGAAAGAAAATTTTAAATTCCAATTTTATGCAAATTTTCTCCGGCTTACGTTGTATTGTTGTTTTGAATGTGCAATGTATGTGCGTAAAATCGGTTTGCTAAGTACCCGAATCCTTAGGGGATGAGGTTGTCACAATCGGGCACTCGAGCCTACACATCTGCGGTTATAGTTAAATTTACTGTAGATGTTTCGATTGAACAATCTTGCAATAAAATATGAAGAAATGGATGAAATACTGAATCGTGGCTCGAGCTACACGTATGTAAATATAAATAATTTACTCTAAAAATAATTAATATTTCAATCAAACACTCTTGCAATAAAAAAATTAAGATTTGTGATAGAATTATGTGATAATGCCAAATAAACCAACAAGTTTAGTAATCGAACAAACAAATCCGTGAAAGATTGATGCTTAAATTTTTTATACAAAAATTGATTATAATTTAGTAGCCGATAATAATCGGAGCCAAGACATCGAGCTTGATAATAATTTTGACAATTACAAATCTAGTGGCCGCACACATTATAATTCAAAATTAGATAAACGATCAACAGCTATCTCCTTTACAGATTTAAATACTTATTTAAACAAATGCATATACCCATGTACTCGTAGATTTATCATTGTCTAAATATTAAATAAATTATCGACCACTATCTAATCAATTCCAAATTATTTAAATAATAATCGAAACTCGCATAATAAAGGTGATATTTCCATCGGTATTTGGTACCATTGAAATGAAATGGGCACATATTGAAATTGAACACCCATTGGAATAGATCAGGTCGATCGGTTACCGTTCTCTAATGTAAATAGATGGATGTTCGAGACAATTTATGGGACTATTTTTTTCTTGGATAAGATATTTCATGGGTACATGCGGGAACTTGTTACCCATTCAAATAAACTAAGTACCCATTAGATATGGGTGTTCGTTGGAATGGATTAGGTTGACCCATGACCTAGTTCTGATGGGGCTGGGCGGGTCAGTGAATGGACTGATTGGATACCCGTCCCATGAACGCTCCTAACTCCTGCGTGATGGTAGCGGTGAATTTTCCATTCTTTGGTAGTGAGATCTGTCGTACGAAACATAAGAAAAAGCCCTTAGCTTGGGAGACTTGTATAATACTTGCATGCATATAGTCCTCCTAAACATGATCAAAATTCAAGTTCACAAAAGACCCAATAAATAAATAATGATCCAAAGCTCTCTAATCGCCCCAAAAGGGGACACATCTATTCTCACTAGACCTCAGAGGCTCGCTGATCAGACAACAAGATGCTCATTCTTTAGACGGTGAGCTTTGTTCGACAACCATACTGTGGATGCCACAAAATGAGCTTTGCAATGCGGGGATGGATTCAAAGATCTCAATGGTCTCAAAATCTAGCATGGAGGTTCATCCACACACACGCACTCGCACGCGCGCGCGCACACACACATATATTCACAGTGAATTATTTATACAAATATCTACATCTTCATTTGTGCTTTGAACTTTGAAAATGATGCTATATCTCCTTAATAAATTCTCCTTTAAATTTGATGGTGATGGTTCATCAACGAATACCACCTTACTTATGAAAACAACGACATCATAACAATAATCAAAATTTTTGAAGGAATGCGATATATGTTATGATAATAATCAAATAATAAAACGACGTTGTATAGCCAATGAAATATTGTCTATACAACAACAACAACAACAAAACCTTTTCCCACTTTAAGTAAGGTCGGCTACATGAATTTCACATTACAACTCTCTCCCAAACATTGTCCACGGAAATATTAAACAAAGATTGTATTCATAGTCAATTTTATCATTTTCATGTAAAAAAAAGGATATTGTTGGGAGAGTGTTGCAATGTGGAATCCATATCTCAAAATGTTACATTTTGTACGAGGCCCTTTTTTCATATTTACTCTAAAATTTGGATATTTTAATTTATCATTATCGTTATTATAACTATAATTATTATTTTATTTCAAAGACCAACAGATGTTTTAATTTTCGGATCATTTGGAGGAAAACATGCATGCATTGATTTCACCGGAATGTCTCCGTTAGTTGGTCTTATAAAAAGTGATTTTACTACGGGATACACCGCATAGAAAGTTGTTTCAGCTAAAGCTGCTAAACATGAGAATGCTTATATTGACAATCAACATGTTTTCATCAATTTCGGGGTTGATACATTTGGATTCTTGATGACTGAAGCTGTAAAGTTCCTTAAGAGGGTTCAGAAAATTATGCATAGTAATATTATGATTCACAGGTCTATAGATGTTGTGTTTCGAAGAATTACATTTGCCATCCAAAAGGGATTTGCGGTGCAGCTTGTCGCTCGTCTTCCAACGGTCTCTATGTAAAATGTTCGAGGATATAATTAGCTTATCAATAAAATATATTTCAAAGAATATGATATGATACCCTCACCTTACATCATGTTAATGTTAGCAAGAACATGAGTAGATCCATAAAAGTCTTTTTTTACTCAAAATTTTTAATTAATTAACTACCGCAGTTACTAAAATATTTTTGACTATGATGGGTTAATAAATATAAGTTTATTTATTGCACAATTAGTATAACGATGAGATTGGATTACAATCATGCAAACTAATCCAATAACTCAAGAAGATGGGCTTTTAGTCAGATAACGTCATTGTGAAGTGTGAACTTTTTAAAAAATGAGTTTTTTAGTTTGATACCCCTATCAATATTTGGTAGTGAACAAGAATCCATGTTTTCATATTATTTAGGGTAAATTACAAAAAAAGATCTCAACTATGCCTCAATTCTCAATTAAGAGACTCATTTTCCAATTGTAACAAAGATGGGCCTAATCTCATGTTCTTGTCTCTATAGATGTCTCTATAAGCTTCAACGACCCTTATATGTTCTTATATGACGGTTCAATCCCCTATTTGTTACAATTAAAAAATGATGCTTCTAATTAAGAATCGAGATATAATTAGTCCTCTTTTGTAATTTACCCAATTATTTATATACATGGCGCTTTAATTTTTTGCTGATGGAGCTGAGAAGTAAAATTTCCAGCCTAATCAGCCTTTTTTCCCTATAAAAAACAGGTGAATCCTATACACATCAGAAGTTCCTCTCTACTAATCAGCCTTTATTTTTCCTATAAAAAAACAGACAGACAAGAAAATACATGTAGCAACAATATATTGGTAGCATTCATAATTCATGCAGATGACATGGAATATCATTCTCCACCACCATAAGTTTCAATGTTGTCAGTGGAAAGAGGGCATTACCAACATCACAGATTACATATGCAAGCCCTGTTTTAGTCAGATTATTTTAAAAATGACTCTGTTCAACTAGAGCTTATTCAATATGTGATACATACATCATCCAGCAAAGCTAGAATAAAAATTGGACCTGCAGTACTGGGAGATCTCTTAGCAGGTGTGCCTAGATTTCCAGCCTGATATTAGGAGTCTTCGATTCAATTTATACAATGCAATGTCAATATGGGATTTTGCTAATAGCTTTCGAGATCGATGTGTAAGGTGCAGAGTTTGCCAACCTGCAAGAGGTAATTTCATTTAAAGCTTAAACTATCGGGATAGGTAGAGAAGTACATGATAAATTTTCTTGACAAAGATAATAGTTTGAGTAGAACCTTTCTTCTCGCTTCTTCAAGAATCTAGCGAATGATGCCTTGGGAGCCATCGGTAAAGCTGCACAAACAAATACTCTACGCATTAGACTTTACACTAAAGATAGCATTCCTGTGTTAATTTAAACAGATATTTCAGTTAGGTGGGTAAAGATTACTGCAAGAAATACCCTCGAATTACTTGGGACCATTTAATCCTTAAATAAACGTTAAATCGATTATTGTTTGACCCATGACATCGCTAGGCATGGGTCGAGGCCAAATGCAAAGCCAGATGTAGTAGATAGCGGGCTAGGAGGAACTGTGTAACGTGATTATAAATTCTTATAGACTGGAATTTGGATGACATTCACAGCTCCTATTCCTACTTCACCAGGACTGAGTGTTTGCCGCCTCATATTTGCCACATTTGAGTGCATATGTGACTCCTTAGTGCCTAGGGACATGATCTCACAAGCCCAACGAGAGTCAACACGAGCAAACTGATATTTGTTTGCAATCCAAAGGGTTGTTGCAGATGGGCATGCATGAGTACTGCATTCACTCCATTAGCAGAGCCACCTTTCTCCTTTGTCTGGCGAAATGATGCATAGTTAGTGAAAGTTGGATGTCTCTTTATCTTGACAATACAATGTGATGCAACCTTCAAGTCTTTTCCCTTTACGTGAAGGAGTTGCATCTATTCGAAAGGGCTGTATGTTTTGCCAATCAATGATGAATCTTCTCTAAACAACACAAAATAGATGTGTTGAGATCTTTTAAAATGGTCTAGGAGAAATGGCAGTGATTGCTTGCTGATGGTATGGGTTGAGCGTCACTGTACAGGATTTGTGGATCATGGGTATTGGCTATGTCCAAATGGATTCTGAGTTGGTTGGAAAACATAAAGAACTTCCTTTTGCTTCGATTATGTGCTTGTGTTATGGTCTTACTGTGAACTTTTACAAGAGGGGATTATGTGGCTGCCTTACGAAGTTATTGTGAACATGTATAGGAGGGGTGTGATGCCCCCAATGGCATCTCTGTTTTGGATGAGGGGTCATCAAGATGATAACATAACGTGGAGAATAGATTTTTTAATTTCATATTAGGATTTAATATGTAGAGAAACTTCTATATCAATACCGACAAATAGTTCTACTTCTTTAATAATAGGTCAGGTAATTTCAGGGGTTCAGATCTTTGCCTTTAGAATTCAAACTCGGATCCTCTAGAGCCCGTTCAGGTAGGGGGTTAAACCCCCCTTAACCCATTCATTCTCTCTCCCAGGTGGGTCCCACTATCTCTCTTTTCTAATACTAAATAAATCGATTCTCTTTTATCAATTCATCAAAAAATAATATATTATACCATCATATCATATAAAAATTATAAATTACTCTACTTCTACTCACTTTTCCAAACTTTAATACAATCACATCACAATAAGTACTCACTTTTCTAAACTTCAGTGCAATCATATCACAACAAACCCACATCCAGTTTAACCCTCTATCCAAACACTCAAACACAAAAATGATTTGCCTTCTACCGATTTAACCCATCCTAACCCGCGTACCAAACACACCCTTAAAGTGTAGGCACACCACACTACCATCAAATCACTCCTTGGATTCAACAAATAGTTATATTACTATTGTGTTTTTTATGCTGAATCCAAATCAAATCTTTTATACGACAATCAAATTTTAATTGCGTTATATAAACGTTTAGAAAAGAGTATCACTTTGTAGTGATTTACAGAATCAAATGATAATTTTTCAGTGAAAAATATTCATTTGGGGATATTTAACATAAGAAGATATGGTAATGAATTGTGTAACAATTCCTTACCCTAGGTCAATTTGTATTATTGTAAATTCAAGTAATAAAATTTAATTAGTGATATATCAAATGTTACAATTATCTGATCTTCGAATTTTAACGAAAATAAAAACAAAGTGTGCGAACGAACAATTACACGATTCATTGTTTTATCTTTTAAGTTAAATAACCATCATTGTATGAAATCTTACTAGTGATAAGAGTCTAAGATAACTTTCTAATGCCTAATAATTTTATTATTCAATATACAATCTATACCACACTAGTTAAAATAAAGAAGAGTAGATATCTGATGAATTAAAAAATTGAGGATATTGGAGGAAATATATGATTTTCTTATCTTTATTATGTAACTCCAAAAATTCTAATTCATAACAATATAGATTTTCCAAATATATCATGAAAATAATAGCTAATCTAAAAAATGTAATATTACTCGAGGTGCCCTTCATAATGTATTCCATATACTATATTGATGGAAGGCAGCATCATAAATTTTGTATGAATACAGTGGTACAAGTGTTGTTACAATAAGATAGCAGTGTAATTGTAATTGCATAGTCTCAAAGGGTACGATATAAAAGTTTCATATCGAAGTAGGGTCCATGTGAAAGACTCCGTTTTCGGAGGGTCCGAGTGTAAACATGAAGGAAAATACGAGTATGTTGTAAATAACCCATGAAAACAATACATAAGAACATTTATTCAAATCCCCCTATAACTTTTGACTTTTCCTCCCAATGATCTGTTCATACACAGAGAGAGAAAGAAGGTGAGAGGAAATAGTGAGAGAGGGAGAGAAAGGAGAGGAAGAGAAGGGAAGCTCCGACACACATACACGCACATCTCTCTCTCTCTCCAATCTCCTCCTCCGCCGCCGCCGCCGCCGCTGCGAGAGGCGAAATCTCTCTCTCTCTCTCTCTCTCTTTGCGGTTCGGATTTTCCTTCTACCCCTGTCCGTACGGGAACCCCCTGTTCCTTCGGCAACTCGCGAGATCTGATCCAAATTTCGACCCCAAATCACCCACCTGTCATCACGAAAGGTACCTCCCGATCCTCCTCCGTCTTAAAGATGCCGTCTTTCGATCGTGGATCCTGTTTTTCCAATTGGGTCGCGGTCGATCCGCGCGACACATGGTGCTATCTTTCGATGTCTGTGGTCTTAGGGGTCGTGTGCGGATCCGGCGGGGGGTTCCCTTTCGATTTTGGGGATGTGGGTATTGTTTGGTTCCCGGTTTTGGGTCGAGATGCGATGGAAAGTTGTTGACTTGTTGTTGATTTGGTTGGTTTTGGTTGAGATTCTTGAGGTGGAGTTTGGATAGATCTATGTTTCTTTTGTGCTTTTTATTTTTGATGCTTTCTTTGGTGTTTGTTGCTGCTGAGATCTGCGAATTCGAGGTGGGAACTGTAGGGAATAAGTTGGATTGTTTTCGAATATTGGAATTTAGTTCCCTTCCCAATGAGATGAAGCATGTCCTTCCTGATGAGATGAAGCATGTTTGGATTCAGGACTGGTATCGTGTTATCTCGATTATGAGCTATTTCTCGTCTGTTATGGTGTGGTGGAACACCTCTCGTTCTCATCTACATGCTACATATGCTGGTGTGTGACAATTAGAGATCTTGTGTCTTGGCATGGGCATGCTAATGGCTATGGAATTTGTAAAACTTTTTCCAGGAAGTAGCGTAGTTGAGATTGTAGTTTCTCAAGAAATAGTTGATATTGTGGCTCTCTAAATCGTTTGGAGCATGCTGTGAGACGATTTGAGTCTATGGTTCTGGTTGAGGTCTTTGTAAGAAGATTATCAAGTTAGACTCTCGCGAGAGATCCTATTATTTCTTTAGTTGGTGGTCTCACAAACGAATGGAAAAAAATATATGAAAGATCAACTTATAAAGCTGAATTTACGAATGTGAAATTGATATTTCTGTTACAGCTTTTCTTTAAAGAGACCATTTAGAGATTTTATAAGAGATATGCTTAGGACTCCACTTACTGTAAGTATATGGCTGAAGAGAAGATATTAAGTCTTGTTGCTACCAGATGTGGAGGAATTGCCGACGAAGTTTGATCTTGACAACCAGAAGGGGAGCGCTGACATAGAAGTAAAGACCACCATATTAGAACGAGATTATAATTTCTAGTCGTTGAATCAACCAATACAAAAGAGTAGAGTAAGGTCGAATACAATAGATCCAATACCTAATAATGGTCCAACCTTTCCAGACTCCTCACACAGTGGAAGCTTCATGCATTCTCTCCTTTATCGAAAGGAGAATACATGCATCCAATCAACATGGTTAACTGATTGTGGAAAATGGGCAGACTCATCAAGGATACCTACTGAAAGTTTACTGAAGTAGCTTGACTGCCGTCTTGCCAGAGTCTTTCATAAGCTCTTATACTGGTAAAATCTACGAATAAAAAATGACATGCGGTGATTTGGCCTGTGGCTTTCGCTAGAAGGGTCCGTATTTTATTGTGGTTTCTTGGGAAGGGCAGCTGGTGATGGGGTATTTGTCACGGAAACATCGTCATTTCAGAATGATGTACTTGTTGAAGTTTATATATAAATTCTAGTAGCAAAACAGTTAATTCTAATGTTTTATTTTATCTGCAGTTCATTTTTTCTAAGATATTCTTACATCGGGCAAAGGTATACATAGGAGACAACTAATTGGTCCTCAAGAGCCATGAAGAAAGCATTTGATCAAACAGTTAGAGATCTGTAAGATGCTATCTTTGGTCAAATTCTGTCAGTTTCCATTGTCATAACTTCTCCTCCTTAAACATTATGTGCTTGCATGCGAATTCCAGTGCCCGAAAGTATAATATATCAAAAATCAATGAATTGTCAAGCTCTCTCAGTTGTGAAAGGGTTTCTCAGCTTTAACAGCCTTTTCTCAGACCGTTTTGAAGCTAAGAGTTCTTTTTATCGTTGTTATTTGGCAGCAAGAGAGAGGTGAACAAAAAAGTACTAAAAGTTCCCAGCGTAGAGCAAAAGGTGGTCATTCTTTCAGTTTCTCTAGAGATATTACCTGGAAGATATTGGTGGTTTCACTTATCTGCATTTCTTGGTATTTGTTTTCAGATTCTTGATGCAACTAGCAACGAACCTTGGGGTCCTCATGGATCCCTTTTGGCAGATATAGCACATGCTTCAAAAAACTCGTATGCTGCTTCCCAGTGTTATCTTTTTTTTGTTGAAAATATTGTTTTGCAGGAAGAGCTTATGTATCATTTGCCTATGCAGCTATGAATACCAGATGATTATGACAGTTATCTGGAAAAGGATCAATGACACAGGAAAAAATTGGCGACACGTCTACAAGGTTTGTTAGAAAAAATAATGATACTGATGTATGCGATTTCTGTTCAGAAAAAATCCGTTCCTGTTCACGCATCTCTCTCTCTCTCTCTACGCCTACATATCATTTATGCGTAATAAGGAATCACAATATCATATCTTCCTTTGTTAGTCTATATCTCAAATAAGGCGAGGGTGACGTATCAGTCATTCTTTTTTGATTCTCTTGAAAAATGACTAGATATCATTTGAAAACAGAATATTGAGATATCTCAACTAAATTACAGAACTTGTTATATAATATTATGACTAATTAATCTTTTGACTGCAGGGGTTGACGGTCCTCGATTATCTTGTAGCACATGGTTCCGAGCGTGTAATAGATGATATCAAGGAACATGCTTACCAAGTTTCCGTAAGTTTTTTATTGGCACTTCCTTGCTTTTGCTCTTGATGCCTTTTCAAGTGGTCTTCATTTAGATGGTATTAAAATGTCTGCCCTTTGCAATTTTGTGTTGTCAGTCCTTGTCAGAGTTTCAATATATTGATTCTAAGGGAAGAGACCAGGGTAACAATGTCAGAAGAAAGTCTCAGAGTTTGGTTGCACTAGTAAATGATAAGGAAAGGATAGCAGAAGTACGAGAAAAAGCTTTGGCCAACAGGGACAAGTGAGTGGAAATTCAATGCGACTTAAATGGATTAATTGTTTTTATCATGACTATTTCTTTCTGATTTCTCCTATAGGTACCGCAGCACTTTTGCAACGGACGGAAATTATCGTTCAGGGGGTAGGTATGATGATGATCGCTATGACAGTCGATATGGAAGCAGAGATGATGAACGATATGGGATAGAAAGAGATGGGGGATATAGGGATGATGACCGTTATGGTAGGTATGGAGATCGAAATGGAAGAGATTCTGAAGATCGCTATACTTACCGGGATGATGATTATAGGGGACGTAACAGAAATGATGATTACAAATTTGGATCAAGAAGTAGAAGTGCTGAAAGGGATAGAGACCGACCATATGATGATGAGGATAGGTATTCAACTCTTTAAGCCATATTTCTCTTAAATCACCATTCTGGCAACTTTTATTTTTAGTAGGCACCTTCTGTAACTGTAAGTTCTGTACATGCCAAATAAAAAATTCCAAATTTTTAGTTTTTACGTTCATCCCTTCTCGTTGGTTGTTAATTTGATTTTGAAGTGCTCAAATATCATTTGAGTCCATTATATAAAACATTTTGATTATTTTTTAATCTTATGCATTGTTTATAAATTGCTTTCTTATCTAGTATCTATTTTTTTTCAAAGATATCATTGTATTTTTACAAGGTTTTTGAATAATAAGAAGATTTTCGGATGTATTCTTAGTTTTATAATTTTCCTATTGTTCAAAAGATTCACTGCTGCTTGCTTATTCACACCATTTTCCATTCAATCTCATAAAGAATATGGACTGTTTTTGTAAACTATAATAACATAAAAGATGGTCTATTGAATAGGTCTTTTGAGGGGGTACATTTTAGTTTGACTAGCTTTGGGTTTTCCCATAGTTACAAACAAAGCTTCTATGGTATACTTATTTCTAAGAAAGAGAAGATATGCATGGATATCACATGGTGACATTATAATTTTTCTTTCTTTCGTGGACTAAGTTTTTAATATTGCAACTTTAGACTCATCTTTTGCCCCAATAATGCACTATGGGAATGTCCTATGTTGCAACTTTAGACTTATTTTATGCCCCAAGAATACACTACGGGCATGTTTGGTAACTGGTTTGGGTTGGAGTAACCTATTGTGAATAGTAGCTGTTTGGATAGTTAGGAGGGTTGGAATGAGAATTGTGATGTGATGTCACATTGATTTGTGATGGAATTCCAACCCAGGAATGCAGGGCCAGGTTCTGGTAACCAAACGAGCCCTATGGGAATGTCCCATGCAGGATGATATACTGCATGCATTGATGTTCAAGTTCATATAAAATATACCTAACTTTCTTGCAAAAAATGGGATGTAAGATGTTAATATGACTTCATATGTAGAGTTGCCTTGACAATATCATTCAGTGCTACCTTGTTTTATTAGTGATGAAGGGTTAGATGCCATACCATAAATATTAGTAACTGAAATAGGACATACTATATCTATTCCATTTAAGGCGACGATGACTTCTAGAAGTTTATTGGGTGGAATCTTGAATTTGCTGGAGATGGTTGGGGAGATGTCACGTTAACCCCAGAGAAAGCACATGGTCTTATATGAGAGTTTGGAGTCCATGAGGTCCTTGCTGTAATTAGGAGTTGAATGCAGATAGGCCACCTAGTCCCAGTGGTCTCCCTTTTTTTTTGAGAGGTGTCGGAATGCTGCGCGGAATGAGTCATGTCCATGGTGAGAGAGTTTAGAGGGTGCAATTTAAGTTTTGAGAAGTTGAAGAGGCTGGTCTTCTCTCTACTCCCAAGGAGATTGCTAGGATTGGTCTATTGCTTTCTCGAACGTGTTTTTCCTTATTGTGGTCAAGCAACTACCAAATTGGCTAAAGGAGATCGTGAATGAGATCATCAATACAGTGCAGACGATCTCTGTACTTGGAAGACTGATAATTGATAGTGTATGACTACATAAATGGTGGCAGATAGAAGCATCATAAGTGCATAACTTCATTTGGAAGGTTAACTTTTTCAAGACGTATGGTTATGTGGTTGGGAGATTCCTTTAGGCCTCTTTGCTTACGAAAGGTTTTCTAGAGGTTTGGATAGCATGGATGAAGAGGTATGATACCACGTCGTATAAAGTGCTTATTGACCCATTTTTCCCAAGCATAACATGAGGTATGATTGGGTTAGCCTCTTGACCCTTTTTTTTGTTAATGCAATGGATGCACTGGTTATGGAGGTTTATCAAGATGTACTGAGTGGTTCTAGTGTTGGTTTTTTATGGGACATCCTTTTCATTCTGGTGTTGGAGTGTGTGAATGATATAATCTTCTTCATTGAGGGTAGTGTTCAACTATGGTGGAAATTTTTATGACGCTTTATAGGATCATGTTCAACAGGGACAAGCCAGCCTTCGTTCTGTTGAATATATCTCAGGAGCTGGCTAAGGAGTGTGGGCGTAAATAGATATCAGTATCTATTTACACCTAGTATGTCCTTGGCTCTTGGCCTTTTCACCTCTATTATGGATTGATTAACAAAATAAATCCAAGGAGAGATGCATTTGTGCATGTTATTTACAAATGACATTATTGTAATGGACAAGATAAAAGATAGAGTCATGAAGAAGCTTGGTGTACACTGTAAATTTTTTTGGTGTCCAAAATATGCTGCTTGAGAACTAGAGGAAGGCTCCAAAAAGTGAGGTGTTTTATCTAAGTAGAATAATGACAACTTGCATGGAATGCCAGTTAAATTATATAGAAATTAAAGACGTGATGGATGTAAAGTTTAGAATACATTGTTCAAATGCTCAGAATTAGTCATTGGATGTGAAGTATTTGATCGAATTGCCACTCATAATAAACACAATATGGTTCATGAAGAGGAGCTTTTGGTATTTTTTTGTAATAAGAAGATACCAAGGAGGTAAAAATTAGATATCCAAGCGATCCATGCAATGATTTATGATATGACATAAAGTTTTCGGCCTTGAAGTAAATATACACTTGCTTTATGGTACACAGCTTTGGGTCATTAAGTAAAGATACATGGAAATAATTTTTTTGAGAAGATTGCAATGGTAAGGTTTGAACACTAGTTGTTTGGTTGGTAGGTTTTGAACGAACTTATGTGCATAGTATGTGTGTAACTGAGTGAAATTTGCCATAATCAAAGCGTAACCACATAAATAGACCAGAATCAGAATGAGAGTATTTTAAAAAAAGTTAGTGTTGAATCAATAGAAGATTAAATGAAGAAAGCTTGTTTAAAGCAGTTGGACATATGTAAAGAAGGCAATGCAATGTCCCTACTCGTACACGAGAAGTTGGAAAAGCAATCTTAAAATATGAGGTGGGGATTAAACTATTAAGAATGATATACCATGACAGAAACTGCTCCCCTGATGATCTTTTTTCTATTTGGCGGCACTTTGGGATTTATGGTTAGCAAGGAATGGTGTTATTTTGCATTTGATCGGTTCTATGCAGGACTCTCCACGAGTTGTGGCTCCTGTGAGTTAACCTTGTCTTTTCTCAATTTCCTTTTAATTTAATATAGGCATACACCATAGTGTGTTCCCCCTTTTTTTGCCTCAAAAAAAGAACGGTCTGGATATTTCCCATCTGAGTTTTGATACTAACCTAATTACATCCTTTTGGAAGCGTTGTACAAATACTTGTGTGTAATCCCATTTAAAGTGAAGAAAGACTTGATTGCTGTAATGTGTTCTCATGCTGAGTGATGTTGGGATGAATTCATTAGGAATGCGGATTCTAGGTCCACTTTATAGTTTCAATAGATCTTTCTTTATTCATTGTCTTTAGCTTGCATATGAAGATATGCACTTGTATCCGATTTATGAATTATGTTAGAGAATGATGTAGATGGATAAGTGGATCTCTCCAAGATCGAATAACACCAATCTTGTTTAGCCCCATATTCTCTATTGATCGGATTTTGGTGTATTGGTGGGGACCGTGGGGCTATATAAAGAGCCCCACACTCCTTGTAATCTCTTGAGAAAAGAAATAAAAGAAACAACCCTCTAAGGATTTCTTCTGTGATTTTATTCCGCTCCTTGACAAGTAGGGTTCTACGTAAAATCAGACTTCTATCTTGTTGCTTTTGAATCTATTTTCAATATTTTGATTATGTTCACAAATTATTATCACAAGTTATTCTAATTTTATATGAACCTTATTGACCTATTATATAATCCCACATCCTCATTTGGTGTCGAAGCCACGGTGATTCAATGGACTTTTCTTCATTTGTCTTCATAATCTTTCATCTTTTTAAAAGATCAGTACACTTGTCCTTGTTTCAAACTTTTATGATTTAACATGTTTTTGTTTGGATCCATTTTACTATGCCCCATTATGATGTGATGCAGAAGTGGTGGTGGTGGAAGATCCGATGGCCTTTCTCACGAGCCAAGGTAATTTATGTATCTATCATTTTGAGGTGGTTGGATGTTTTATCATTTTGAGTTGACTGTTGGCAGCATCTTTTAATATCCAGTATGCTAAAAATTGCATTGACATCGATATCTTTCTTGTCTCATTGTCACTTTTTCATCAAAAAGAGTTCTCATTGTCTCGCTGTTTGCTCATTTACAGGCCTCTTGAACGTAAACTTTCAGAACCAAACATAAGTGCTCCACCCAGCTATGGAGAAGCCACAAAGGATACTCCTAGTAACATCCCTGATACGAAAAGGTTTAGCTGCCTTGGATTTTCTTTAGGCAAAATGCATAAAGCCCGCCCTATATGTCGGGAAAATTTTCGTCAAAAAAATGTTAAGCAAATTCTTCAAGCTGGAAAAGTAATTAACGATGCTTTAAAAAAATTAATTAAAGTTGAGAGGAAGTGTCATTCTTCCATCATAGTTCTTTTAAACTTTATTTTTTAAAGAAGTTCCCTTGAAGTTATTAAAAGCTTACCTTTTAACCTGTTACTGGTGGAACTTCTTTCGTGTTTGGAAGTTCAAAAGTCAAGGATTTGTTCAATCTATAGTTGGGGGCTTATCATGCTTATAGTTTTTATGCTCGTGGAACACACAAATTTATTAATTTTTTTGTCATCACTCAAGGGATGAACGAACCTCTGACATTCCTGCACCAAAAGCGCCTTTGCCTCCTCAACCGAAAGTATCCATCTCAGAAACTGCCAGTACTGCCCCCACGGTTGTTGCTCCTGCAGAAGTCACTCCTGCTGCTCCTGCTGTTGGCCCATCGACGTCTACTTTTAATGAGGGTGATGCATTTGATGAGTTCGACCCTCGCAGTTTTGTGCCAGGTATGAGTCTAGTGGGCATGTCTGTATCGACCGAACAATTATGTCTCAGAGAAATGACTTTCTAAAAGCAAATCCTTGATGCAAAAAAGGTTTTCTTTTGGCAAGTCCTAGAGATCAAACTTCAAAAATGAAATATTGCAAACACTTTAGGGTAAATTTATGTACACTGAATCCTGTAGAAAATGGGACCCAATATTATAAATGAAACTATCTGGAGTGTCTAGAATAGACATTATCAGGACAATTACATAGGGTATGTTTGGTAACTGGGTTGGGTTGGGGTATCTCTTGTGAATAGTAGCTGTTTGGAGGGTTGGGAAGGTTGGAATGATAATTGTGACGTGACGTGAAATTGATTATGTGTTATATTAACTTTTTAGTAATTATAATATGTTTTTATGTTAAAAATTATATTTGAGCATAGTTAAAAAACATTATACCAAAGAAATTGTAGGGTCAATATAGGTAATCCCAACCCAGGTTGGGAGGGTTGGAGCCAGGGATATGTCGGTGTACCCCGGTGTACACCAGCAACCAAACATGCCCATAGCGAATCAATAAAATCAAAGAAGATAAAGCCTTCAGGTTCTGTTTGGATTTTAGGTTGAATTTAAAGGACAAATTTTAGATCTCAAGTTATGTGAGTTATGACAAGAGTTAATCTACTTGGGATTACGACATGAAATTTTATTATTGGTAAAATAATACTGATATGAGACTTGGTGGATAATAAATGATGAGGAAATAGTTAAAATGAGTGGTTCGTGAAATATGTTATATTGTTGTATCCTTGCATGTCATCGCCTGTAACAAGTATGTCGTCAACATATACCATAATGGCTATCATGCCTCTAGGTTTTCGTTGTATAAACAATGAATGATCCACATTTGACCTTTTAAACCTTTGCTTCTCAATTAAGTTCGAGAGCTTCTGAAACCATGCCCTAGGACTCTGTTTAAGGCCATATATTGCTTTATGAAGTCTACAAACCTGCGGATACTCCCCCTTAGCAGCAAACCCCAGAGGTTGCTGCATGTATACTTCTTCCCGCAGGTCTCCGTACAAAAATGCATTTTTAAAATCAAGCTGAAAAAGAGGCCAGTCACGTACCACGACAATAGAAAGAAGAATTTGTATAGTAGAATGACGAGCCACTGGGGAGTCGGTAATCCACGCCATACGTTTGAGTAAATCCACGAGCAACCAGTCTGGCTTTAGATCGATCCAGACTCCCATCTACACGGTGTTTAATAGTAAACACCCACTTGCAACTGACGACAAAAGCTCCCTCAGGAGGTGCAACCAAGCTCCAGGTACCACGTAACCGTAAGACATCCATCTATTCTTCCATAGCTAATCGTCACCGACTATCTTTCTAAGCCTCCTGGTAATTCAGTGGAATGTCCACCGCAGACAGTGCAACTGCAAATTTCTTGAAATCCTTAGTCAAGCGATCAAAGGAGACCATGAATGCTAACAGATATGATGCACAACTTCGCTTTTGCTTCCTAAGCGTAATAGGTAAGTCCAGATCATCAACCTCCACTTTCGTCAGACCCATCGTGAGAAACTATGTATTCAGATACCTCATGCACACTAGATGTTGAGCGGTGACCAGGAGCAGAAGCATGTCCGCGTGTATAGTAATACGACAACGGTGGGACATGGACAATGGGGGCTGAGGGAATAGGAGGTGAAGGTGGTGGTGATAGTGTGATGATGGTGGTGGCATTGAAGGAGTTGGTGATGATGGTGGTGGTGGCGCGTGGATTTCATCATCGTATTATGAAGAAGCCAACCTATCACCTGTAGGAGAAAAGTATATCACATATTCGAAAAAGGCGACATCGACACTAACATAATGCTTCCTATGCATTAGATCATAACATCTATACCCTTTTTGTATTCTTGAGTACCAACAAAAACATACTTGACTGCTTTAGGAGAGAGTTTATCAAGCCCTGGAGACAATTGGTAGACAAAGGCAACCGAACCAAACACATGAGGAGTAAGCGAGAACAATTCTTTGACATGAAATGCAATTGAGAAAGGAATTTTCTCACCCAAGACCGATGAGGGAATGTGAATAATAAGATAGCATGTCGTAGGAACAACATTACCCCAAAAAGAGTGTAGAGCACGACTCTGAATGAGAAGAGTTCTCGTGACATCAAGCAAATGGCGATGCTTCCTCTCTGCAATGTTGTTTTGCTGGAAAGTATATGCACATGATGTTTGATGAATGATACCAAGATTGGAAAAATAATTGGAAAGGATATGAGTGCAGAACTCCAAAGCATTATCAGTTCTCACATATTTCACAGACAAAGAAAACACATTCTGCACTTCGTTGATAAAGTTCTTGATAACATTTCCAGCTTCAGATTTATTCTTTAATGAAAGGGTTTTTATCAGTTGTGCCCCTCTGAGATATGACAATTTCAATTATGCCCCTTCCTTTTTTGGAATATCAGTTGTGCCCCTATCTTCTTTCAAAATTCACAGTTCTGCCCTTATGTTAAGGTGAAGTAGGGGCATAACTGATACTATAAAAGGGTAGAACTGCGAATTTGCAAGAAGGTAGGGGCACAACTGATATTTCAAAAAAAGGAAGGGGTATAACTGAAATTGCAATATCTCAAAGGGGCATAACTGATAAAAACCCTCAATAAAAAGACCCATGACATGCGAGAGAATTCATCAACATCAACAAGATAAAATATGTGTCTCTAATGATCAGGAACCGTGACCCCAAATATCTACATGAAATAACTCAAAAATGGAGCTACTGCTCCGACTCTGATGACTAGGGAAGGCAGACCGATGATGCTTTCCCAACTGGCATGCCTCACATTGAAAGGACGAGTGAGGAGAGATCTGAGGCAGAACACGGCACATTTTATGGAGCGGGAGATGACCAAAGCACATGTGCTACGTAAAGGGTGAAACTAGTCCAGTAGAATGGGAGGAAATGCTAGCACAAGGAGTTCAAACCAAATGATAGAAACCGCCCTGCTACGGCCAGTGCCAATCACCTTTCCCGTAAGGATGTCTAAATTACAAGAGAAGATGGTTTAAAAATAGCTCTACAATGTAGATTCTTTGTAATCTGATTAATATACAATAAATTCATAGAAAATTTAGGTGCATGCAACACATTCTGCATACGCATAGATGGTGTTAAGCTAATCTCCCCCTGTTTGGTGATGGGGGAATGAGTCCCATATGCTATAACCACAGTCCGTCTGTTTGTACGTTGTAAGTTGACCTTTGTCTCCACACAAGTGACTTGTAGCACCGGAATCCATAATCTATTCAATACCGTCAGATCCACTACAACTAGTAAATGCATAAGTACTACCGGAGGTACTAGACGATGCTGAGGCAACAACATCTGAGTGGTTTCCCGAAGCCGATGGAGAAGCAGTGGGACTAGTGAGAGGTATAATTCCCCTCAATCGTGTCACAAGCTCTTCAAATCTCTGATCCAAGGCGACATCAGCTTGGGGCTCAATCTGCTCAGCCACTCGGGCAGAGGAAAGAAAGCCGTGTATGGAATAGCATGTATCCTCTATATGTGCAGGCCGATGGCAGTAAGTACATAGCTGACGAATACGGCCTCCCTTTCTACGATGTCCGCATCCACGATACTGAGAAGAGCCTCCTCTACCTCGGGAGGTAGCCATCGCTGAAGAAGTCTGACTCAGAGCAGAAGATGGAACAATAATTCTACTGAGTTGTCTGAATGCCTCTTCCATAGAAGGAATGGTAGCATTTGCTAGGATCTGTGATTGAGTCGCCTCATATTCGGGGTCTAACACTGCAAGGAAGACACCAACCATAGTAGCATTCTGATATGTCTTTTGTTGCTTAGGAGTAGATGTAAGGGGCATAAAACCGTGTAGCTTCTCAAACATCCCATACAGGGATGTATACACAGAATATAGTGGCCTTCTATTCTGCTTGATAGTGTAAATATCATGTTGTAACTAGAGTACCTTTGTCTCATTCCTCGCATGCGAATTAGTTGCGACGAGGATATCCCACATTGACTTGGAGGTGGGTTGATGTAGCACATCGTTGGCAATCTCAATCGTCGAAGTACCAGACAACCAGACTTTCACGTACGCATCATCCGCCTTCCACGAGGCGTTAACCCCAGTCTTCTCCACTGACTCGTCTTCGGTAAGAATATGTTTCTTATCATTAGACTTCACGAGGCTCATGAATTGCATAGCTTAGAGCTCATAGTTAGTCTCGTCCATTTTGACAATAGGCATTGGACCTTTGAAAGCGCCTGTGGCAGGTACGTCGACCTTGTTCTCAGACATATTACCAGATGTAGAAGACTAGGGTTTTGTAGACCAAAGTGTGAATGTCTACACAAACATAGGTGGATTTGGATGCATATATAGACTTATGCACCCAAATACATCAAATAGATTAAGGAACCGACACCGAGGAAAAAAACAAACGGCTAGAAGACAAGCCGCACATAGATGTGTTGCACGCGGGGGTGCAGTGCTGCGCACTCGTGGGGGTGCTGGACACGCAAGGAGGCATGCAGGGTGACGGAGGCGCTGGTGGCTCGCAGGGAGGTGCAGGGTTGCACGCACAAAGGCGCTGGCGGTACGTAAGGCGACGCGCAGGCTGCGCACGAGGCTGCACGCGAAGCGATGCGGGGTGGTGCTCATGGATGCCTGGGCTACGTTGGGGTGGCTGCACGCTGATAGTGGCGCGCAGAGATGGAGGGCGAGAGGGTCACTAGGGTTCGACTTTTGGGTATGAGAGCTCTGGTATAGGACCGTCGCTCTGATACCATGCTGGGAAAAATAATAGAGATGTTTATTCCATGAACCCTAGGCTCTCTTATATAGAGGAAAGATCTATGGGGGCAAATTACGTAAGATATACATAAGAAGTAGAATATTAAGAAAACAGTATAGAAACACAAATATAACTCTGCAGTCTCTCCAGTAAGCAGTTGAGTACGTGTTGCATCGTACTCAGAGTCAAGGGATGACAGGAAGACACATGTCATAGTGTCATTCTGATATGCATGTTGCTGCTCAGTGCCGATAGTAACGGGCATAAAGCTATGGAGTCGCTCAAACATGCTTCGAAGATGCGAGAAGTGGGCATGAAGAGACCGACCATTCTGCTTGATCGAAAAAATGTAATACTGCAACTATAGGATCTTGCTCTCATTCTTGGCTTGCCCATAATGGCTGCTAAGATGTCCCACATAGCATTGGTTGTGGGTTGATTGACGATAACCATCCTCTTCAATCATTGTTGTAATCTAGGATTGGAAAATGTGATTTATGTGTCCGAAATCACGATTCCTGGTCGAAAGCAGACTGATTCAGACTGCAGATCGAACAACAAAAGTGCACAAAGGTGCAAGAACACACACGTGAGGGTTGGTGGTGGCCTGGGAAGGTCGGGGCGATAGCCGTGGGGGGTTGGGAGGCCGCTGCAGTGGCCTTGACAGGCCTGAGAGGTGGCCTGAAGGGTCGAGATAGGGCCCAAGCGGCGGTCTTTAAGGCCAAAGGTGTCCAGGTGACAACCTGGTTGGACAAGGGAGGTCGAGGGAGGGCCTGAACATGCTTCGGTAGTGGCCTGTAGGGCCAAGGGTGCTGCAACGGCAGGTCGACAGGGGGGAGGGATGTGGCGGCGGTTGGTAGCCGGGGGGGGGGAGGGGTAGGGATAGGGTTTTTGGTGAGATACGGGAATCCCGGTATAGGACCGTTGCTCCGATACCATGTTGGAAAAATAGAATGGCTTAGAGATTTTTGAGACCCTACATCTCTCTTATATAAGAGAAAAGCCCTGGGTAAATTACATCATAGACACATGAAAGAAATAGAAATAAAAGATAAACACAATGAGATATGAATATCTCAACATCCAAATATAAACATATTATTTTATGTGGAACCCTACTCCGAGAGAAGCGGGATGAAATAAGGGGAGATGGCCTCAAAGGGGCGGATCTTCTGTTAGAATTTCTCAATGAGCATGGGGGGGGGGTGCGGGGCTCCTTATATCACCCCACAGACAAGTTAGAGCCCTCACAAATAGTAGATGTGGGACTAAACATGAGTGGAATCCTATTACTCCTCTATTACATACTCTAACAAAAACAAAGAAGGAAATCTTCAATGTTGGATGACATGAGCGATATATCAGTGACATGTTGATGTCCTGGAAAAAGGTGTATCAAGTGGTTTCCATATCGCATATTGACGTTGCAATATTCAGAATATGGCCTCAACCTCTGTGAAACCTTCCTCTTAGAGAGACCCCCTACCAGTTAAACGTCCACCGAAGGCACCTCATCCTGCATGTCGGCCACCTCACCATAAAGCTGGGTATTGGAGGCCGCGCCCGCCTTTCCTTGCCTGACAAGAACCCCTCCTAGTACAACACCATCATCGATGGATACCCACATCAAAAGCACTGCATGGGTCCCAACTCCGGACAGTCCTTTGCATGATAACATCCCACACAATGAGAACTAGTCGCTTGAGAGGCGAGGCGCTACCCCTGACGAGCTACATCAATCGAAACCTTGTTTTGAACCCTGCCATGGATAGCCCACTCCGTTCCCTTGTCACGTCCCTTTTGCTCCCTCCCTTCCTTGGTCGTTTGAGTTTGCTCCAAGCCTCCAAGAACTATTTCCAAATGTTGAATTTATTTGTGAAAAGAATTGGCTGGAGTTTTAATCTTTACTAAATACATCTGAAATCCTTTCTAGCCGTTAGGTTGATTTCTTATTTTGAGTATTTATCTTGGCGTGTGTTAATTTCTTCAGAAATTTAAATATTTATTTGGAACTTTACATGCACCTGTCTTCGTTATTAACTATATATGTACCCATTTAATTCTTTTGTATATACCTCTATAAAATCAAGACATTTGCATGCAAGCCTTCCTCTTAACGTATAATTGTTTAAACTTGATGGATCCCACTTAAGATCATTGAATTTGTATGATTTTGTCCTCAATTGATTTGAGTGCTTTGAGTAACTACCATGTTTTTTTGGGGCACCAATGCCAGGTTCAGGAAACAGTGTTGATATGGATCTGTTCGGGTCCCTCTCGATCGAAGATTCTATAAACTCGTTGGCTCTTGTGCCTGTATCTGCGAGCACCACTACTTTAGAACCAGACCTTCCTGTGAACTCAGGTTTCAATAGCAACTTTGTCGCCTCATCAGCAGGCCAGGTAAATTTTATATATTGTTTATCAGAAACCTAATCTCTGAGCTCAGTTACAGCATTTGACTACTAATTGATTTGATCAAGATGCATCAGTATTGGTAGATTTTTCCCGACTTTGCATGTCTGGTTGGGGCGGGGGGTGGGGGGGGGATTTGTGGTCTTTACCTTGGTCCAAATTTGGTCTATTGGTTTATATCGAAAGTGTTGCTTCTGAAAAAGATGGTATATATTCAGGTAGACTCTTCTTAAAATGAAAAAAAAAACACATGACAAATGGGCAATATATTTTCCTTCCTTTTTTCGAATGAGAAAAACAATGATAACTATAGGGCTGCTAATCGAACCGAATTGTAGCAAAAAGATGTGTTCGAGTTCAGTTCTAGAAGAAAGTCTGAAGTTTGATAACGAGTTCGATATAGGTTCAATAGCTCGATTGTGAGTTCGTTTGGACGACAAATGTTAGAGTTTGGTCCCAACAATAATTTATTAGCAATTTCTACAAGCTGGGTGTTTTAAAATGTTAAATCACAAAAAAGGGCCACAATTATCCATCGATTCCCAATTAGGGGTCTCATTTTTTAAATGTAACAAAGACGACCCTGAGCTTTCAACTTTAGGGTTTAACATCTACATAAAAGGGTCGCAAAGCTTGTTGTGGCCTATATTTGTAGCCTATATTTGAGACAAAAATATAAGATCAAATCCCGTCTTTGTTACATTTGAAATACGAGGCTCATAATTAGGAATCGACACATAGTTGGGGCTTTTTTTAAAATGAACAAGTTCACATCCACTGTGTTTAGAAGTAACAAACTTTTTTGAACTATTATCGAGATAACTCTATTCGAATACGAACAATGTTCTGTTCGATTAACAACTCTAGTATTTAGGGGGTTCCCATGTGATTGGTAGGAATTTACATTGTCTATTATTTAAAAGTAGCATCTTTGGTTTTATGGATGGCTAACGGTTTGGATTTTTAGAATAAGTGAATTTATTGAGAATTATATAGATGAGAATAAACCGTAAACATGGCATCGAAACATCAAGTTGTAACATCAGGATGACCATTCCACTCCATGGAAAGACCTGCGGAGTTGCACGTCTCCTTACTCATCGATGTGGGAATAAACATGGCACCTTGTAGTACTTGGATCCTCGAGACATCCAAGTACCCATCAAAGATAGTAGACAATTCCGACACTAAAATGCAAATTTATACTATTTCTGTCGTCTGCTTCATATATGCATATGCTCGTGTTTGTATATATATATATATATATATATATATATATATATATATATATACTTACGTGTGCGCACATCCCTCAATATCCATAAGCAACATATTGGCTACGATTTTTGCTTGTTTTCACTAGTAATATACATGTATATGGCAGCCTTCCTCGAATCCGTTTGGAGACACTCCTTTCATGGCCGGTCAGGACAACTTCGCAGCTCAACCGCAGAACAACCCCTCTGCTTCCTTCCATGCAGGATACACATCAGTCAGCATCGCTGCATCGCAAGCACCGGTCGCTCCCAGTGTTGAAAGTAGCTCTGGCTTCGATTTCGGGGAGTCTTTCCAGGCTGTTTCCTATCCTACCAATGCCCCGGGATTTCCTCCAGCAGCACCAGCAGCTCAGCCGAGCAATGATGTCCTCGAAGGTCTCTTTCTCCCATCTGGATCCACTGCTTCTTTTCCACCTCAGGGCTCCCTGCCGAGGACACAAACTGCCCCTGCGGAGTTCACCACGCAAACAGCTACTCCGGAATTCCTCACACAATCGGGATTCTCAGCTCCACCACCTTTCCAGGGAGCTCCTCCCGCGTACAATGCTCAGCCAGCGATGCCGAGCAGATCGGGATTAATGCCCAAAGCGGCTTCTACGAACCAGCTTGCCTCTCAAGGTGCCCCTCTCAGCCTTCTAAGCACCCCGTTGGCTCCGCAAGGAGCCACGACGACCTATTCTGGAGCTGCTGCGAAAGCTCCCCAACCGAAAGACAAGTTCGAGACAAAGTCGACTGTTTGGGCTGATACGATAAGCAGGGGCCTCGTCGATCTCAATATATCAGGACGTAAGTTCTGAACATATACACTTGTTTACGGCATATTTTCATACATTATACGTAGTTTTATCCGCTTCTTTCTGAACTGTGAATCCGTTTCCTTCAACAGCGAAAACCAATCCCAACGCAAGCCTCGGGATCGACTTCGACTCCCTCAACCGCAAGGAAAAACGGGAGAAGGAAAAAAGCTCTACAGTACCTCCTGTTTCTACTGTCAGCATGGGCAAAGCCATGGGATCTGGTTCCGGCATTGGACGTGTCGGTGCAACCGGTCTCGCCCCTCCTCCGAACCCCATGATGGGTTCCGCCATGGGGATGGGCGGCATGGGCATGGGAATGGGCATGGCCGCGTATGGTGGAGGCATGAACCAGCCCATGGGCATGGGCATGGGAATGGGCATGAACATGGGCATGGGGATGGGAATGCGACCCAACCCTGGCATGCCTCCCGCTCCCGGAATGCCGGGTTACAACCCGATGACGGGCACGGGAGGATACGGCTCGCAACCATATGGCGGATACAGGTGAAGAAGACATATCACGGTGATTTTTTTCTTTCTAAAAAAAAGAAGAGACAAGTATATTTCGTGCTCCTTTCGAAATCGTACGTGCCGCGTTATCTTGCTTCGTATGTTATATATATCCCGCTCGTGTAGATTGGTATATTATAGTTCTTTCGTAGCCACAACCATCATGTTCATGTTGGGAGTCCTTAGGCCAATTCGAGCTTCTGCCGCTGCTCTCTGCTCATGTGCTGCGGCGGATCCTTCTGTATTGTTGTCGCATTGATCACCTGTTTGTTTGGGATACCTGAGAGATTTGTTGCAGTGTAAGAAATAAACACTTCCATTTTGTTTACAAAAAAAGGGATCTAAATGTCCTTTTGTTCCAACTCTTCTGGACTAGTTGAATGTAAAAGGAGATACTTTGATTCTTTTTGTCTGGTCTCTTTTTTTGAAGGTTTTCAGGTCTGGTCGAGCCGGATTTGCCTGGCTTGACCGGATTGGGGATGACACGGCTTGCCGGTATACACTGGCAAGTTCCTGACTGTATATTGGTCACCATAAACTGGTTCTTTGCTGTTTATTTGGAGTGAAATTTAAATCTATTGATGATCCGCCGAACTGTATGAACATGAGCAACTGGTTGTGTACAAGTAGGGATGGCTTGAGTTCTGCTCGAACTCCGCTTGAAAATCTTGTGCTGGAAGTCTGGCTTGAATTTGGCTCGTTTGCTCGTCGAGATGATCGCATGAGCTATTTAAGGAGCCGAGCTTATCGAGCTTGAACTTTCTTGACACTCTTATTAATATGCGCAGTGTCTCTGACGATAGTCCGACGAGCTCTGGAGAGCAGCTTCTTTTTACCCTGGAATGAATGTGATTGTGAACATCTTTGGATTTAGTCTGAATTTACATTGAACATTTTACGCAACAAAAGGCCAATCAACTTTAGAAATGGGGGTTTATGTACAAAATGGGGTCTTAAATACAGAACTATTTTTCATGGAATGTACATAAAATCTAAATTTTAAAACCTCATTTTTTTTTATAATTTTGTGTTAATACGATTTCTAAGGGTATTTTCAGTATTTTTTTTTGGCTTTTAAGGCGTATGCGCAAACAAAATTCTACGAATAAATATATGTTATACTGTCGTTTGATAAGGGTAACTAACTAAAAATGCAACATAGAATAGGAGTAGAAATTTATTTTTTACTAAAAAATAGAACCTAGTGATAAATTCCAAAAAAAAATCAATCGAGGCACATGTGATGGGCCACAATAAGTTTTTATATTCCTAAGATATTATGGTATGCACCTTAGAAAATTTACACATGGAAGTTAAAAAACAATTCACCCAACCCTAAATTCTTTATATTTTTCACCAAATTTTTGCAGGCAATTTGGTATTTAGCATCAAACTTAGTCACGGTGATTTCATATGAAATGAACAAGCAAAACCATACATTTCCCATCTAAACTTCATAGATAGTATTATATAGTTTAGAAATTCTTCAAAATGGTATAACACATAGAACATGACTTCAACTTTATAGCAAAAATGCACTTAATATTGTTCAAGGATCAGAGAGAAATACATGCTCAAAGTGCGCGAAATGAAAATCTACTGCTTAGGCTAAAGCGTAAAGGTAGATGGATGATGAACTATCTGCAAATGGAGAAAGTCGATGAGGTCCGAGTGCGCATCCTTGTTATGAATATGGATACGGATATGATTCGGATATGCGTTAAGGAAATCATACCCATAAAAATACAGATACGAATTCGAATCGGATATTCTTCAAATCCGAATACGGATAGAATAAAGAGCGGACCGGAATACGTATTGAATAAAGAGCCAATCTAAATATGAATCAAATAAAAAGTGAATCCAAATATGGATCCAATAAACATGGAATCAGAATATAGATCGAATAAAAACCACATACGAATATGAATTGAATTTTTAATCAAAGTTTATAATGATTTTAAAAAATAGCAATGAAATATAAATAAGTTGCATCATGACAAAAGGGATCGTCGAGGTTACTACGCTCTTGACCGGAAGCAAAAAGAGGATAGTGTTTTGTAACTTTTGTTCGTGCTTATTCCCAAACAAATAAAATTTTATTAATATCATTAATATGTTATATTATATAATATATAATACTAATGTAATAATATGGAGTTGTGCCTTATATTATATTAACTAATATATGAAATAATATTAAATGTTGTATCTGGATATCTGAATCCGGATCCGAATATTCAAGCCACTACCATATCCGTATTCGTATTCGGAAAAATTTTACAACTCATATCCACATTTGATCCGTATTAGATTAATATTCGGATACGGATATTCGTATCCGGTAATTTTTTGAATACGATAAGCGGATATTCGAATATATCTGTATCCGTTTTCATCCCTAGTAGTCGTACCTCCATTTTCACCAAAGAATTAAATGGAAAATATATTTGCCTCCTAGCGGCTTGAATATAGGGTCCATTCCTTTCGTTATTGATGTGCCTGATGAAGAACCTTTTTGTTTTATAATCTTTATTTTTGTTGGCCAGTGGACTTGTCACCCATAAAATCACGATAACTTTGGCATCTAACGAACTATTATTCTTTGGCTCCTCCACATGGGAGCAAAAATTGCTTTCTATCTTATATGGATGAAGTTTACCTTCCTTTCTAAAAATATGTGCAATACTATTTTATATCTCCATTCACAATATTTGATGTAGTCGTTAATAAATAAATACATTTAAAAATAATTTGATTTTTACTGCACATCTATATACCTATTGTAAAGTTGGGTTTTCACCTAGCTTTTTGACACATGGATGACTCCGTTACTCCTGACCTCCTTTTATCATGTTCTCTCTCTTCCCGTCTTTTCTCTCCCCCATTCTCTCCAATATCTTTCTCTTTCCTCTCTCATTTATCTCGCTCTCTCTTTCTAAATTTATAACAATACAAAATCTTCTCTCTCTACTTTCTTTTATCTCCCACGTTCATCCTCTTTCTTCTCTCCTCTTTATTTCTCTCTTTATAAATTTATAATTATACAAAGGGTAAAATGTGGCTACCCCGTTGAGGGGGAGCTAACTTGGCTCCCTACACCCTATTACCCTCAATTTTTTGAAAATTTCTTCCGTGAATATTCATCACTATATCCCTATATTATGCCGTTCAAATTTCGTGCGAAACGGAAATTCCTACGGCCTCCATCCAGGCAGGGTCGTTTTTAGCAATTCTATTACCGTTAAAAAAACGACTGTCTAGATGGAAGCCGTAGGAGTCTCTGTTTCGCACGAAATTTGAATAGCATAATATAGAGATATAGTGATGAGTATTCACGAAAGAAATTTTCAAAAAAAATAAAAAAATTGGAGAAAATGAGACGGAGGGAGCCAAATTAGCTCCCCCTTAGGGGCAATCCCATTAAACCCTTATACAAAAACCCTTTCTCTCTCCTTATCTTTTCTCTTTTCTCTCTCCTCTTTATCTGCATCTCTTTTTGTAAATTTATAACAATCTCACAAATCAAAAGCAAGTTAATTTAAAAGATTTTATTTATACCATATTAAATTTGTATTATTTCAATGGCGCCCATAACCAGCCACACGCACCGGCACGTGCTCCCGTACGTCGCACCCAGACACAAGTACACACCCGCACGTGCGCATTATAACATCTAATAAAAATATCTCAAATTATCTAATACTATACTATATACACTACTAATGCTTGTTTGGAAATAAATATGACCTTATATTTTTAATAAATCAAAAGTCAATCATAAAATCACATAAAAATTTAGAAATACATAAAAATTAAATAAAAATATTACTTCTATTATTTAACTTACAATTTTTATTAACTTATTTGCACTTTTTTTACAAGAAAACATCAATTAAAATTTAAGTAAATATTAAATTGATGCACGGTAGCTGTATAATTATGCTACTTTAATAAGATTTTCTTATAGTATAATTGTAGAAATTCAATATTCCTTTTGGCTCGAATGGTGGTTTTTATATGCAATTGTCTTATATGAACTTATTCCATTAATAGCATAAATACATATCATTTATTTTTTCCGCAAAAATATAAATTAAATCTTTTCATAACACACAAACATTTTTTATTATTTTAAATATTTAAAAGGAAATAATAAAACTTGCTAGGTCATCGCATTTTGAAGTAGACATAGTGAAGGTCAATGGATGAGCTGAAAATTAGTCCATATCCTCAATGTCGATGAAACAAATTGTTAGTCGATGTTTTCGATGAGTAATTGGATCTCTCCAAGTTCCAAGTACACTACTCATGTTTTGTAACGGAACGGGTCGCGACGACCGGCGGAAGCATGCGATATTAGATCGCACGATCGAACCGTTATCGAAAACATGCATGGCAATCATTGAGCAGAGATAATATCACCTCCATAAAAAGTCCATTCAACAAAGAGTTCCATTATAACAAGTCCAACTGGGGTATTTTTGCAAAAACTACTCTAACAATTTAAAACAACATCTCAATAGTTCCTGTAGGTATATAGATATCCTTAAATCTTCACGAGTTGTATCATACCACGTCAGGAATCCGAGGAATCTATAGCACGATCTTGGTTAAGCAGTCCACCATGTTCTTACCTGAAATTGACAAAAATAATTTTTGCATGAGCCTAATGCCCAGTATGCATCGGGGTCCATGCATGGGTATTCTAACGGTCCTTGGTCTGTTATAAATCATGTACTTAGATTTTTATATATGCACATCATTCCGTGCCTAGATATATCCCATGCATGGCTATGTTCGATCCCTATCATGTATAATTTGACTTCTTTCAAAAAAACATGGATATGAATGTAAATTGCACAAGTAGATATGACAACCATTTCTTTCAACTTGTGGGGCCTATTTCATAATATACATGGCAAATCACATACCTCTTAAATCATATAAATCATTTTGCATATTAACCCTCATGACTTTGATGGTTTAACTTTCTTATACCACATCTTGTATAACATGTAATGGTTTACTCTTTTTAAACCATTTTCTTGCATACTTGTAATGATTTACCTTTATAAATCATTTATTTCATAACTTTCATATACATATTTTGTTATACGTTTTCAACCGCTGTCATTTACGGTCCATGACAGTGTAGCTACAACTGTAGAGGACTTAGCTTTTGTCTATGTGGTTCCTTGCAACCATACGCCCCTTGTGGCGCTGCCCCTTGCGGCATTAACATGACAGTGTAGGTACAACTGTAGAGGACTTAGCTTTTGCCTCTGTGGTTCCTTGCAACCATACGCCCCTTGCGGCGTTGCCCCTTGCGGCTAATACGATCCCTTGCGATCGTTCATGAGACTCTTTATGAGTCTTGTGCCCTACAACTCTTTAGCTTATAATTATGAAAGGTATTTCTTTTTACCAGTATCTCAGTCAGACTAAATAAAAATTATACACATTAGATCATGGGATCCAAACCGAAATATTAATTCAATGTTTTGTTTGTTTAATGAGTTGACTATATGTGTGTATGAGTGTTTTTATTTCATATTCCTAATTAGCATTGCTCCCCATTTTTCCTCACATCTACAGTCCATAAAGTAATTGCTAAGTGGTAGATAACTTTCTAACGATAAGCAACGTAGTACACAGATTAAGGGTCTTGATATACTACGAGTATATTTAGAAATGTGAAATTCTATCATTACAGACATCCTGGAATTAATTAAGCAAAGTAATGAAAGAAACGGATATTACCTTTTTATTAATTTAAGGCCTATATTAACTCCAATAAATCTTGATGACAGAAGTTAGTTTTGTAAAATTTAGTCCCAATGTAGACAATCCAAACCTCGATCTTTACCCTGACTTGAGAAAAAGAACAACATGTTATATCTTATGGCTTTACAATTATATCATCCTCAAGTTTTCTACGTAAAGTCCTATCAAAAGTTGGGTTGGGAGTAATTTTACATTGGTCCGTTTTTCTTGTACAATCATATTGCATAAGCTATTTTTTTCCCTTGAAAGCATTTCCACCGTAATTAAGATATATGGATTTGTGTATGTTAACTTCTTGATTCGAACAACATCTAGATTTTTCCACTCTATTTACATATTAATGAGATTTTATATCTAAATTACCTACCTAATGGAGTGATTGGTGAAAGATATGATTTTTTTTATCTATAAGAAAAATATTCCATGGACAATATAATGACATGCAATCGTAGTTGTTAATACCATTTTGTTCAGAATTTAAGGTTATTCCTTCAACTTGATTTACAGATCTGGTCTACTCTATTTATTAATTTTTCATTGAGAAACTCCTACCAGGGCGAACATAGATTACATCATATATATAAGTTTTGTTAGGATTTCAAGATATGGGCAGCAACTTCGGAGTTGAAGAAAAAGCCCTATAACTTGAATAAGGTATTCATAGTGATCCAAGTGATTATACTCAAATAACTACTTTCAATGTGATGCCTTATCGCTTAAGATTACCCTGTAATTTCTGCAAATAAACTGTAAGATATCTTTTAAATCAAATCAAAGTATATATGCATCAACTCAAAAGATTTGACATATACAATAAAGGTCTTATTCCGGATATTATCAATAGTCATAAAAAAATATCCTAGACCGATACATACCTCAGGTCCAAAGCTTGTCTCTCTTTGATATGGTCTTTGTGACTTCATCCGGCCTCGTATCCGCACGTTCCTTCTTCTTTGATTCAACATGTCATTTCTCATGACGAAGAGAATCTATGGTAAGATCTCTCTCTCCCTCTCTCTCTTCTTGCACACGAACGAGGGAAGGGTGACGTGTGGATTTTAAGGCCTTATGGTCTTTTAATAGTTATCAAGGAGGTGAATTAATTGGGGTAATAAAATTCATTCAATTGGCTATTCAATAATGTAATAATGGTAATATGGAATAGATGGAAATTTGGTTGGAGATAGAAATCTGCATCCGTTACAATCTACCACCCTTAAAAAAATTTCGTCCTCGAAATTTCTTAGTAAGGAGACATGTCGTAGATTCATGTATTTCCTTTGCATCCCCTTTTTTTCTCAAGACTCTTCTTAATGGCATGGAGTAGCTTTGATTATAAAATATATTCTCACTACTTCGTTCTATCAAGAGAGTGATATGCAAGATCTTCTATATAATCTTTCATAGGGGGTCATCTGGATACTCGAGTGATATCTATTAATATAAGATAGCTCAACCATTCGAAGATGTCTGTTCACACCATGTGTGATAACTGAGGTGCGTGTACACAAGATATCTTCTAGTGCCATAATGATCCATTCTAAGTGATTGTTGGACTATGGATGAAATTAAGTGATAAACTTCAATCAAGTACCCATAGCATCCTGAAAGCTTTTCTATAATTACCTTGTGTATCTCATATCCATTCAAACCCAATTGATGTAGAGTACAATATATACCAATGTTGTCCTTCACTTATAATTTATTCAACCCCATAATCAACCAATCCAACCAAATGTAAAAAATGAGACAATCTGGTCTATAATCACTCCAATGGTATCATAATGATGTATCCTTGTCTTCCATAAATTTTTAAGAAATTCACATCATGATCGATTCAATTTATAAAATCATATTCTTTCTTCTTAGACATTTCAATATTTTGAAAGATCAACATTTTTTGCTACTTTGATCCTTCAGATATTCAAAAAAAATCTCCTTGGAATGACAATCTCACCAATCACTTAGAGAAAATATTATCATTACTAACTTCAAATCACGAGTACGATACTCCAAGTAGAAAAAAGTTGGATAATTACTCTCTTGTGATCTTAGTTGACATGATGTATAATTAATACATTTTTCATAAAGTATACCCTACTTTCTTTGTCAGATGTATTAATGTGAGCTACAAGTCTCTATTGCATAATAGTAAGCTTCAGGTTTGGGTCATGGTCAACTTTAATACCATCCATAAATGTGATATGATTAGAAAGAAGATTTTGTCCAACAAGAAGTTACAATTAAAGATCATTGCATAAAGGTGGTGTTGGAGTAGGATCTTGAATACAATATTGAGATGTACTTGGTGAATCTCCATATCACAATAGTATATAGCATTATCATCCACAATTATGATCACAAAATCAACAATGTATCCTGAAAATGCCCTATTCTTAAACTCCACAAAAGCTACAAGAGTCCTTATGAGAACAAAAGGAGAGATCTAAATTCTCAATGGTAGAATCTTACTCTTAAAGGAATTTTCGAAATGTCCTCCTTTTTTAATTTCAAGTTATTGGTAACTCATGTGTAGATTGATTTCAGAAAAGATCTTCTCGGTAATCAAAATGAATCAATCATATATATAAGTTTTGTTAGGATTTCAAGATATGGGCAGCAACTTCGGAGTTGAAGAAGAAGCCCTATAACTTGAATAAGGTATTCATAGTGATCCAAGTGATTATACTCAAATAACTACTTTCAATGTGATGCCTTATCGCTTAAGATTACCCTATAATTTCTGCAAATAAACTGTAAGATATCTTTTAAATCAAATCAAAGTATATATGCATCAACTCAAAAGATTTGACATATACAATAAAGGTCTTATTCCGGATATTATCAATAGTCATAAAAAAATATCCTAGACTGATACATACCTCATGTCCAAAGCTTGTCTCTCTTTGATATGATCTTTGTGACTTCATCCGGCCTCGTATCCGCACGTTCCTTCTTCTTTGATTCAACATGTCATTTCTCATGACGAAGAGAATCTATGGTAAGATCTCTCTCTCCCTCTCTCCCTCTCTTCTTGCACACGAATGAGGGAAGGATGACGTGTGGATTTTAAGGCCTTATGGTCTTTTAATAGTTATCAATGAGGTGAATTAATTGGGGTAATAAATTCATTCAATTGGCTATTCAATAATGCAATAATGGTAATATGGAATAGATGGAAATTTGGTTGGAGATAGAAATCTGCATCCGTTACATGTTTAGTCCCACATGAATGAATTGTGAGATCGGTTGAGTTAGTGGGGCAATATGTAGAGGCCCACACCCCTTGTATCCATCAAGAAACTTAACGGAGTATCCAGCCTTTAGTGGCTTTCTCCTATGATTTGGTCCCGCTTCTTAGGGAGTAGAGTTCTACTATATCATGTTTTGTTACTGTTCTTGATCCGCATTATCTATTTCGTATTTCCGCAGTAACACCGGAAGGGGCTTTACTGGGGCTATGGGGCATGAAGGAAGTAGGTCGTCGCACCGTAGCCAGTCGGAGGCAGCTCCCCTCTAAGTTATTGATCTAAACTTATGGATAACTTTTTTAAAGTAATAGTCTTGGTAGTCCTAGCCTGTGCTGGGGACTTGCCTGCACTGCACAGGTAATACATAAATTCTGCAATTAATTGTCATTTTATTATGTAAATTTCAACATGATGGATAAGCTTTTGAAGTTAGTTTTTCTTTAGAATTGATGACGGGTGATTGAAGCTCTTTTTCTTTAGAATTAATGATTGGCAGTTGAAGCATAAAGAGTTTCCATTGCTACTTGTGATACAGCTGAAGGTCAAAAGGTAATTATTATAGACAAGGATGGAAATGAATATTGATATATCTGTACCGATCTGTCACTGTATTTGTTTTATGCAATTTCTGACATCTATATGTATCTTAAAATGGAAATGGATTTTGCTGTTTTATACAGTTTCTGATATCCACTTATATCTCACACACACATATATGCATACATGTAGTTGCATATTTATTTATAACTATTTATAGCATAACAAAATGTATACTGACACCATATTTAATATAAGGGTAAAGGTGGTTCATGAGCCGCTTAACGAGCCGCTTAACGAGTCTTTTGTAGCTCGATCCCCATAGTCTTGTTTGTGAACTTTGAGGACCTAGGATGGATTGTCAGAGAATGGAAGAGGAGCGAAAAGAGAGGGGGGTGTGGTGGAGTTGGAAAGAAGTGTAGTTCATGCAACAACGCTACGACGAGGAGGAGGTGGTTTTGGAGCGGACTTGGGAAGGGTGGCATGCGGGTTATGCTGCTAACAACGATAGGGAGGAGGGGGTTGGTTAGGGTGGAGGTTGGAGGGTTTTGCGACAGCACGACACTGCTGGAGAGCCTGGGAGGAGGGATGATCAGAGAAGTGGTGAGCAGATGGGATTGGAACTTGGATTTATGAGTAGGGAAGTCGAGTTTCATTTTTCAATTTAGCCTATTGGAGATGTGATAGTTGGAGAGAGAGAGAGACGCGTTAACAACACTATATGTATTGCTAAATTCAATGGCTAACTTGACTTATCGAGTCGAGCTAACGGTTCGAACTCGAATTCATCGGCTATCTAAGCCTGACTCGCGAGCTCATATCGAGCTAGATCTTAGTTGAGTTCATGGAGTGGTCACATTTGTTGTCTTGGTTAGAAGGTATGAAAAGATTGTTGTTGATTCCACAGATCGGCCAAACACATCTGTAGGTCACATTCGTGGAATTTGGGAGCAAATGTATGGCATACACGCGACGGTTTAGACAAAGAAATCCACCTCAATTTTCAAGCTTTCACATCACACGAATCCTTCTTTATTTGGTTACAAAATATAAGAAAGTATAATCCGGATTTTCTCTATCTTATTTCGAGTTTTTCAAGATCGTAATGTCTGATATCTTTGTGCAAAAAAACCTTTAACAATGGGCGAAATGAAAATATGACATTATCAATACTCTTTTTCTAGATAACTTGTAAGGTAAATTTAAAAAAAAAGCACAACTACGCATCGATTTTCAATTAGGAGATTCTTTGTAATAAAGATGGTAGTAAACTTTTAACTTCATGGTTTAACGTTGACGTGAATGAGTTGCAGGGGAGCAGCTCCTCTGCTGGCTAGCAGAGTCTGCCGTATCACGTGAGCCGCTCGATCAAGATCGAGCGGTTCACATGAATTCAGGGTTAAAGTGGCCCTTTGCGTGTGAACCGCTCGATCGTGATCGAGCGGCCCACGCGGTACAGCAAGCCTCTGCTGCCCAGCAGAGGATCCTTGCTCGAGTTGCATAAGCTTACATAAGCCTGATTTTGAGATAAAAAAAGATCGGACCTCTCTTTGTTACAATGCAAAAATGAGGTATGTAATTGGGAATCATTACATAAGTGGGATCTTTTTTGTAATTTACCTTAATTTTTAAATATGTATGTAACATCCCAACCCCAAACATAGTACCATATTGAAAACTCACAAAGTATGGGTGTGGTTTATAAGTTGTGGGGATTACTACTTGTCAACTTGGGCTTAAGCATTTTGGGTAGTTGTCAACGGATCCATTTGGGCACGAACCCAACAAGTTGTCAGTGTCAGTTTTCCTCAATAACGGACTGGGGACCTAAGCCCGGGACGTTACAAATGATATCAGAGCAGGTTCCCTCTGATAGTGGAAAGGGCTTACCCGAAGGGAACTAAGCCGGGAGCGTGCAGCAGCCATTATCACTGGGAATAAGTGATGGGTCATGTCGCAACGAGGACGTTGCGAATATAAGTGGGGGAGGTTGTAACACCCTAACCCCAAACATAGTACCACATCGAAAACTCACAAAGTGTGGGTGTGGTTTATAAGTGGTGGGGATTACTAATTGTCAACTTGGTCTTAAGCATTTTGAGTGGTTGTCAACGGGTCCATTTGGACCCGAACCCAACAAGTTGTCAGGGCCAGTTTTCCTCAATAACGGACTGGAGACCTAAGCCCGAGACGTTACACTGTATGTGTTTCTATCATCATGTGCTGGAACATGGTATGCGCACATTTGTGCATAACTCCTTGTATTCCTTGGGAGATCACATAATCATACTAAATTAAAATCAGCATTACATAGAGACTGATGGGAGACGGGTAACAAGTTGCTTCGCCAATCCCTTTGTGGGGACCATAACATTGATATGCATAATTTTTTGGACCCTCTTAAGAAGCTTTACTGCTTCAGTTGTCAAAAAACCAAAAGTGTCAAAATCGAATGGGATGAAAACATGTTGATTGTCAATACAAGCATTCTCATGTTTGACAACTTTAGCTGAGGCAGATAAAAAACGATGGATATATTTATGATAATAAACTTAGAAGAGGAAAACATGTTACATTAACTTATCATGGGACCTTTGCCTATTTGAGAATTATTTCCACTTGCTATATGAGTAAATCCACCTTATGCAATTAGGACATGATAATTGATTTATATATATTTCATTCATGGTAGGAAAAAATGATAAAGTAACATAGAGATTTCCTCACATGATGCATATAGGACACATGAGAAATGGTTTTTTTTATCTTTTTTATGGTGTTAGAAAAAGATATAGTAGCAAAGGGACCTTCTTTTGACATCAATTCAATCTACTAATGTCCTCATTTACTTTGTGTCGCCTACAAGTTGGCAGATGGGACCTAACACCTAAACATGAGGTGCCCCACATAACTCTATCACATGGATGAAGACTAATGATTGCCTATGTTAGGATATGATAGCAATTCACCACTTGCCCACCTCTATGACATTAATTGGCCCTTTTTTTTCTCTTGGTTTCTTTCATAAATGCCCCCTAAAAAACTCATGATATTGCATAAATACCCCTAAAGTCTTGGTAGTAATAGAAATACCCTTGCAATGCCCTTCCATTAGTGCACCTTTGTGAATGTGGGTAAATGTGTTTGTGTGCATGTAAATGTATATATCTATATATGTGTAGAGAGAGAGAGAGTATTTGAGTGAGATATACCAAGTGGATTGATTGTGATATATAAAATCATTTTATTGAGTTATATTCTAAAGATATACCCTCTACTATATATCATGTTAGTATCAATTATGTTACACAATGGATCTGCAGACGACCAAGAAAAGATGCGATTGATGCTTTCTAGTCCTGAATGTCTCCCCCAATCCACCCCCGGATATATATATGAGGAATGAGGTGAGGTTTAAGTCGTATTCGATTGACTAGGTACGACGAGGAGAGAGTGAGAGTCGATGAGAAAGGCCGAGAGGTGTGAAAGGAAGGAATGTGTTCATGAAAAAATCATTTTTTTATGAAAATGAATGAATAATGGCAAATTAAGGGTATTGTGTTGAGTGACAAACTTTTATAGGGGTATCTTTGCAAATTCTAAAATAATCAGGCGTATCACGTAAAAAAAAGCCTTTAGGGAGTATCAATCAAAGGAGAGTGTGCCTTCGGAGATTGCACAAACAAAGAAAATCACAAAGCAAACATACACAACATGACAAATTCATGGAAAAAGTCATTTCATATTTATGATTTGAATGGGTAAAGTTATCATATTATATCATATCATATTATGTTATATTATGGTGTGTAATGGTCAACCCAAAAGTCAATTTGAACTTCCTACGTTACATCTCTTATGACGATTATGTGGATGTCTTCTTCATCAAGCAAATATTGCATTTGCAATCAAATTGGAGAAATATGCTCAAAAATACAAGGGTCATATCCATTTTCTTTGTAATTTTAATTAAGCTCTTATTTTCCTACAAAATTTAGTGATTTAGTGTATTGCCCTCCCGTTAGTGTAATATGCTGTGAATTTTGTAAAGACATAAATGTTATTGCAAAAACTCAGAATGGTGTACAATGTAAAAAGGGATTTGTATCCTGTGATTCTTATAAATTTTATAAATTACCTTATCAGTCTTTGAAACAATGTAATTCTCTTGTTGACTTCGTAAACTTGCTAATTCTTACTCCTTGAACATTACGATTATCTATTTGAAAATTCGTGGGTAGGGTGGAGCATTAGGTTTGACTCGGTCCAACCTGGGAAAGCCCGGCCCGAGCCCGTCAACTTTTCGTGGGCCTTGGGCCAGGTCGAGGCCCGCTTTTTGCAAACCGAGGACATGGGCCCGATCCAAGGCCCGCGTGATCGGGCTCGGGTTTGGGTCGGGCTCAGGTTCGGGTCGGGCTCAGTCTGTACCCATTCTGATTCCAATTTATTGTTATTGATATAATTCATCCATAACTCATGAACATTGGATGTATTATTATGATATAATAATACTATTCATGGATGAAGGAAATATTGGATGTATTGTGACTATAAATCCATGTCCCCTAATTTGGTTCTAACAAGATATTTCGAAATATGAGGGCCCAGGCCTGACCTATTTTTATTTTGGATTCGGGCTCGACCCAACCCGAGCATAATATTTTCGAAATATGAGGGCCCGAGCCTGACCTATTTTTATTTTGGATTCGGACTCGACCCAACCCGAGCATAATATTTTTGAAGTATGAGGGCCCCGGCCCGACCTATTTATACATTGGGTTCGGGTCGAGCCCGATCTTTTACAGGTCGGGTCCGGGCCGACCCAACTCAATGTTGCACCCTACTCGTGGGAGTTCTTGAGGTAATTTACGAGGTCGATGTGATAGTTACGTTGTGCAAAAGATTGTAGAAGTAATTTATCAAGTTTTTAAATTTCATAGTGGTAAAAATCCCATGTAAAAATCTCATATTACTAAGTGATGGTTGGCATTTTCCATCGGCCGCTATTATATGGGGATTAATATTAATTGATATATTATATACAAGTGATGGTGCTCAGCAACCTTCCCTCATGTAATTAATATATATGGGGATTAATATTAATTGATGCCGATTCCATGAGGGAAGGTTGGTGAGCACCATTAGACAAATGGTCAAATGTGCCCAAATTACCTCATTTTCAAAGCCCATAATATTGAAAAGAGTATTTGTAATATTGTTTTTTTCCTTTATTAAAAATACCATAATATTGCTCCTATTTTTTCTCTGCAATGACAGTTGTTCAGTATATTCTTACAAACGTCATGTGTATGCACATGTATTACATTAAAGAAGGATAGTAGTACGGATTTGTAGCAATACAGGAGCACAAGTGTTATTGCAAAAAAGTAGTAGGAGTATATGTGTATTTGCATAAGCTTAATTGTATTTGCAGAAATCTGGAGGGGCTCAAATGTAAAAATTCATATATTTAGCATTATAGGTTCATTTTATTGGAGAGATCCTTGTTATATAATTTTATTGGATTAGGTGGGTGGACTTATAATTTTTCATATTTTTATTTTTTTAGACGACAAAAAAGTATGGGCAAGGGGCAGATAAAAATGGGATAATATAAATTTCTATTAGTCTTCTATATTCCCAAGAGGAAATAAAATATCGGTGGTTCTATTGGTTTCATGATAAAAAAAATTTAGGTTGTTTATATATAAAGGAAAACAAAGAATTGTTGTAGCGAAAGATGATGCAATTATATTTAGATTTTAGGGATTTTTATACTTATGTCTCTCCAAATTTTTGCAAACACACTTATGCCAATACAATTTTCACAATAAGACTTGTGCCCTTGTATTCTTACAAAATTCACAATATTGTCCTTATGTTAATGTAATATAAGGGTACAAGAGTAATAACCGAAGGGCACTATTAAGAATTTTGTAAAAAAAATAAGGGCTCAAGTGCATAAGTGCATTTCCGCATCGGGGCATAAGTGCATAAACGTATTTGTTCTTGGTGTCGAGATCCTCTCAAGGTTGCTTAATTCCGCATCGTGCTCCAAGGTCATCAAAGGATACAAATTTCATAGGTCAATGTATCATGTTATACACTTCATGTACGCAGATGATACTATCATTTTCGGAGAAGCGACTATTCTAAAGGCTAAGAGTATCTTTCATCGTTCGCATACCTTTGGGAGATTTTCATGGCAGATAGTGAATTATGCAAAGTCTAGTGTTGCATTCCGTAAAAATACGAGTGTATTTTAGGTTTCCCAATGCCATGAAAGCATGCTTCTAAAGCCTTACATGACCATATTCTTCAGAGAATGAAAAGCAAGATGTATGGATGGAAAGTAAATCCTCTTATAGGATGTATGGATGGGAATCATAATACTTTGTTATGGCATGCACAATTGTGCATCTTGCATTTCTAAGCATGACAATCTAGGTCGGACTTAATCAGAGCGATCAACAGGATACATGCTTCTTTGACTAATGTCGTAGAACCTAGTATCACCTTCCCAAGGGCCAATGCCTCTGTTAGGTGGAGTGAATGTAAATGCGGTGCAGAGCTCGCAATCATAGCAGATGCTTCCTTCTTGAATATTATAGCAACAATTGCAACCATCTGTTATAACTCAAAAAAAAAAGAGCTTATCACTGCTAAATGCATTACATCAGAGGTTACTTCGCTCCTGAAGGTAGAGACCTACACCTAAAACATGGGAATCCAAGTTGTAGTTCAGACGAGCTACTCATGGGCAATCTACTCAGACAACAAGAATGCAATAGAGATACTGATTTTGACCTTCGAAGTCCTCCTTGGAGGATGAAAAACCTTTTCCGACACATTTTGTTAGAGTTGCAATTGTTCCCGTCCTGTTTGGTTGCCGGGTTAGACTGGGTTGGGTTAGGTTGGAGTACCCCTGTGAATAGTAAACCGTGAGGAGGATTGAGAGGTTGGAAGGAGGGGTAAACCAGTGTACCCCAACCCAACCCAGTCCAACCCAGCAACCAAACAGGCCCTTAATGTAAATAGGGATAAGGTGCGGTGTGCATACAACCTTGCAAAGGCGTGTAGTTGTAACTCCATTTATGGAGAATGATCAATACAAAGCATACACAAAGTTGTGTACTCGATAGTTCATGATAAATAAGACATGTGAGTTCTAAAAAAATGCATACTAATATTTGTAGGCGGTGGAAATTGTTCATAAGCCAAAATAAAACACACCTTAAAATAGCTAAGATAAATATCAAAGAAAATTACATAAAAGGTCTAGAGATTTTTGGAATTGTATCAAAAATACATCCCGTTAAAAAAATCATGACATTTTGGCGTAATAACTCTTTGTTAGCAATATCTTATTTTTCATTCAAATGACAAAGGTAACAATACTTAGATATCATGTGCAATCCAAGGATTTGGTAAATTTATTATATCAGATATATGTTACTACTACTATTATTATTCATATCATTACGAAAACACCATACCATCAAAGTTCTGATGATAATAGCAACAGCAGCGACAATATTTATGTAGACCAATCCAATAAAATTTTGTCATTTTCAACTAAAATTACACTGTTATTAGCAAATTCTTACATCATTCAAACGTTAGGCGTCAAAATGTCAAGACTTTTTTATCATGACATTTTTTAATATAGACTTCAAATTTTAGGACTTTATGTAATTTACTCTATTAAGACTAGGGATGAAAATAATCAGATACAGATATGAATATATGTATTACCATATCCTCATCCTTTTTTAAAATCTGGATATGAATAGAATACGAATATCACACGAATGTGTAAAATGTAAAATGGTATCCTCGGAATATGAATACGAATGCAAAACGAATATTGGTAATTCGGATACAGATATTTGAAAAATGAATACGAATAAATATGCGAATGTTATACATCTCCAAATTTACCTAAAAGTTATAAACGTTTTAGGTTCGTAATTGTATAAAAAGTATATTAAATGTTTTAATAATGAATATATACATAAAAATAACTAAATAATAAAAGAAAATGTAAAGATATAACTAAATAATATAAGAAAGTTTACCAAACTTACTTATTTTTATACCATGTAAGTAATGATATCATCCAAAATTTGAACGTTCGTACTCATCTTCATATTTGTATCCTTCAAAAAATGAATATTCATATTCGTATCCTCAAAATTTTCAACATTCGCATTCACATTCGTATTCTCAAAGTTGAGGATATTATATTCATATCCGTATTCATATTCGACGAATGTTGGATATTTGCATTCGTATTCGCATTCGTATTCGCCAGATACAAGAAAATGGCATCCATAGCCTCTATTTGACAAATGCAGATATGAACGGATACGAATATATTTGTATTCATTTTCATCCTAGTTAAAATATAAATTTTCATAGGAAATTGGAGAGAGAATATGAAACTATGAAATAACGAGATTATCATCGACAATATCGGCAAAGAGAAAAAAAGTGAAAATATCAAACGATGAGATTATTATAAGATTCAATAATATCAATAAACTTTTGTGCATGCAAATATATTCATATTCAATCCGTTCGTTTAGATATATATACACACATTTGTATTCATATTTTAAAGTGTATACATATATGATATCAATTTCATATTCGTAAATATACACATCCGTATTCGTATATCTATTTAGTGCACAAATATAGTTGTATATTTATAACTGTGTTAACGAAATTTTTTATTGCATTCACCATCATTTATATAATATTATAAGATGAATATATTTAGTATATCTATTTTATGTGCAAACCATCATATAAACATGTATTTTAGTTAACTTATAAATATTTCTGTTGTTATTATTCATTATCCGATTCATATTCGTTTTATATCCATATTCATTTTTATGGATATGGTAAGCATTTTTTCACATTCTCAATATTTGTATCCGTATTTGTATTTATATTCTAAAATAGATAAGTTCATGACTATACGTATATTCGTATCCGTATTAAACCATTTTCATTCCTAGTTGCAAGAGTACTTTGATGATAGGGGTTGTAACACCCCCAACTCCCGAGGTACGGGAATAGCGTGCAATATGGGTATTGCACGCCCGTGTGGTTCGGTGGCCACACTACGAGGTTCTGGAGGACTTCACCTTAGCTCGCGGACGGCTAAGGATGGGGTTTTACCGCACGAAGGTCGAAGACCGCGGGTTCCCCTTGGCACAACACAAGTGTTCGGCGGCACTTGACGAGCTTGAGCTGCAACATCCTACGTAGGAGCGTGGGGCCCACTGATGACGTGGCGTGATGACATGGCGTGCTGAGGAGGCAGACGACATGGCATGCTGACGGAGCGGGTGACATGGCGTCGGTTGCAGAAGACGAAGGGATTGCACGGAAGATGAAGAGCCAAGCGCACGAAGAGTCATCTAGGAAGACAAAGGGTCTCCATAGAAGACTAAGAGTCCTTGCATTCATTGTACATGTAATAATGGTGTCCCTTCGTATACCCCCAGGATGTCTATATAAGGAGGGGTAGAGCTCATTTGTAGATAACACACTCAGAGTGAGTCTCTTGCAATACAAAAGGGTTTTGTGCCAATAGCTCTTGTGTCCTTGTGCTTGAGTGCTTGTGTTCGAGTAACTCTAGCGGCGTGGTTGCTTGGTGTGCTGGTGTACATCATACACGCATCGGGGAAGGCTGGTTAGCTTGCGAGAAGCTAACGCCGCACAGGTTAGTCTCAAAAAAATCGAAGTTTGAGATTTACCCCTGTGACACTGGTATCAGAGCGAGGAATGGCGCCCAACACCGGAGATCGTCTTATTTCCTTGGAGGGAATCGTGATGGAGATCCAGTCTCAGCTGGGTACTCATGCCCAACGCTTAGCTCGTCTGGAGGATGATGCAGGCGTGGTGTCAGATGTCGTTGGCGATAGCCAGCGCTCAGTTGACGTGATGAAGGCACTCGGGGAGAAGCTAGAGGAGCTCGAGTCCCTGGTGCAAGATCTGCATGGGGAACTCTCCATCGTCAAGAGGGCGATCGCGAACGGGGGCGGATCCAACGAGTCTCGAAGGCCAAAGGTCCCAGAGCCCAAGTCATTTTCAGGTACGCGGAGTGCCAAAGACTTGGAGAATTTCTTGTGGGACATGGAGGTGTACTTCAAAGCTGTCAAGACTCCTGAGGCGGAGAAGGTATCCTTGGCGGCGATGTACTTATCCGACCACGCAAAGCTATGGTGGAGGAGCCGTGCATCCGAAGGACGACCAGACATCTCGTCTTGGGATGAGTTGGTGAAGGAGCTGAAGGAGCAGTTCCTACCCACCAACACTGCTTGGGTAGCGAGGGAGGCGCTCCGAAGGCTGAAGCAGACGGGAACCGTACGGGAGTACGTGAAGCAGTTTTCATCGCTGCTGCTGGATATCAAAGGTATGTCTAAAGAAGACAAACTTTTCAATTTCATGGTGGGTCTTCAGAACTGGGCTCAGGCGGAGCTCAGGAGGCAAGGGGTGAAGGACCTCCAGACGGCCATCGCTGCTGCGGATGCGTTGGTCGACTACAAAATCCAACCCACCACCGAGAAGAAGGAAACTGAGAAGACCAAGAGCAAACCCAAAGAGAAAAGCAAGGGAAAGCCGTTCAAGAAGTTTGGCAAGGCCGAAACTTCAAGGGAGGGTGCGGAATCCTCCAAGAAGGCCGAGCAACCCAAGGGGAAGGGCTGCTTTATCTGTGACGGGCCACATCGGGCGCGGGAGTGCCCGAAGCGAGAGAAGCTGAACTCCATGACTATGGAGGAGAACTCAGACGAAGAGACGCGCATGACGAACCTCAAGTTGCTGCGCAATGTTCGCTTGTGTCCGCTGAAGTCGGGCAAAGAGGCGAAAGTGGAGGTGGAGCGCGAAGACCCAGAGTTGGTGTACCTCGATGTCGTGGTACACAAGAAGACCCTTTCGGCCATGATCGATACTGGAGCGACACACAACTTCATCTCCAGCAAAGAGTTCGGGAGCTTGGGAGTTCCCTTGGAGAAGAGCCAGTGCCGCGTGAAGCTTGCCAACTCCGAGTCTCTGCAGATCGAAGGTATGGCAAGCTGCACTGTCCAGCTGGGTGATTGGCAAGGAAAGGTACGCTTCCTCGTGGTACCTCTTGACGACTTTCAAGTCATTTTGGGAGTCGAGTTCTTGAAGAAGGCGAAGGCGTCTGTTACGCCTTATCTGGGAGGCGTCTTCTTCGCGGTTGCAGATAGCCCCTGCTTCATCAGAGCTATCAAGAAGAAAGGGCAGACTGGAGCCATGTCTGCAATGCAAGTCTGCAACGGGCTAAAGAAAGGGGAGACGACGTATCTTGCTATGGTACGCGTCGAAGAAGATGGCGAGGAGACACATCCATGTCCCAAGGCAGTAAAGAAGATGCTGGGCGAGTTCAAGGACGTGATGCCGAAGGAGCTGCCAAAGGAGCTCCCACCGAAGAGAGACGTCGATCACGCCATCGAGTTACTACCAGGTACGGTGCCCCCTGCACTTGCACCCTATAAAATGTCCCCTGCACATCTGGAGGAGTTGCGGAGACAACTGAAGGAGCTAGTGGACGCTGGTCTGATGCGTCCAAGCAGAGCACCATATGGAGCACCGGTGCTGTTCCAGAAGAAGAAGGACGGGAGCATGCGGATGTGCGTGGACTACCGCGCACTGAACAAGGTGACGGTGAAGAACAAGTACCCCGTCCCCACTGTTGAAGACCTGTTCGATCGCTTGGGCCAAGCCAAGTACTTCTCGAAGATGGATCTCAGGTCAGGATATTACCAGGTCCGCATCAAGGAGGGAGACGAGCCAAAGACGGTGTGTGTTACGCGTTATGGGTCTTTTGAGTTCCTTGTAATGCTGTTTGGGTTGACTAATGCCCCGGCTACTTTCTGTACTCTCATGAATGATGTCTTCCGCGAGTATATCGACTCGTTTGTTGTAGTGTACTTGGACGACATAGTAGTGTACAACAGGACCTTGGAGGAGCATGTCAAGCATCTGCGGATGGTGCTTGAAAAGCTGAGGCAGAACTGGATGTACTTGAAGCCGGAGAAGTGTGCCTTTGGTCAGGAGACCATCTCTTTTCTTGGGCATATCGTGGGCGGAGGCACGATATGCATGGAGCCAAGGAAGACGCAGGCAATTGAAGAGTGGGCAATCCCTACAAAAGCGACAGAGCTTCGATCCTTCCTCGGATTGGTAAACTACTACAGGAAGTTCATCAAAGGATACTCTAAGAAGGCGGCACCCCTGACGGACCTGCTTCGGAAGGATCAGCCGTGGAGATGGACGCGTGAATGCCAGGAGGCATTCGAGAAGCTAAAGAGGGCGGTGGTGGAAGAACCAATTCTGCGACTTCCAGACTTCGAGAAGCCGTTCGAAGTCCACACCGACGCGTCCGACTATGCACTTGGAGGTGTACTGGTGCAAGAAGGGCACCCTGTGGCTTACGAGAGCCGCAAACTGAATCCGGCGGAGAGGAGGTACTCTGTGCACGAGAAGGAGATGACTGCAGTGGTCCACTGTCTGAGGACATGGCGCCACTATCTTCTTGGATCAAAGTTCGTGGTGCAGATGGATAATGTGGCAACGAGCTGCTTTGCCACACAGAAGAAGCTGACTCCCAAGCAGGCGCGATGGCAAGACTTCCTTGCCAAATTCGACTTCGAGCTTCGTTACAGACCTGGGCGGACCAACCAGGTAGCAGACGCTCTCTCGAGGAAGAGCGAACCAGAAGAGCCGAAGGTCGCGGTGATTGCATCGATCACCCGTGTGTCCGGAGACATGTTGGAGCGCATTCGGGAGCAGACACAGGAGGATCCGGTCACTTCACGCTTGGTGCAACGCGTGAACGATGGCGAAGTCCGGAGATTCTGGATAGAGGAAGGTGTCCTCTATGCGAAGGGCAGGAGGCCCTATGTCCCCTCGAGCGGCGGCTTGAGGAAAATGCTACTGAAGGAGGCACATGACGCACAGTGGGCGGGTCATCCAGGAGTGGAGCGCACACTGGCACTCCTCTCCTCAAGCTACTTCTGGCCGAAGATGGAGGAAGATGTGGAAGTCTACGTGCGCACTTGTCTTGTATGCCAGCAAGACAAGACATAGAGGAAGAAGACGGCAGGACTACTGGAGCCCCTGCCTATCCCTTCACGTCCGTGGGAGAGCGTCTCCATGGACTTCATCACCGGGTTCCCAAAGGTAGACGGGAATAATGCGGTGATGGTGGTAGTTGATCGCTTCTCCAAATACGCGATCTTCGTACCAGCACCCTAGGAGTGCACAGCGGAGACCACAGCGAAGTTGTTCTTGCAGAACGTGGTGAAGCACTGGGGTATACCATTGGACATCGTGAGCGACCGCGATGCCCGGTTCACTGGTCGGTTCTGGACGACCTTATTTGAGATGCTGGGATCCGATCTCAAATTCTCTACCAGCAATCACCCGCAGACGGATGGTCAGACGGAGCGGATCAATGCCCTGCTGGAAGAGTACCTGAGGCATTACGTGACGGCCAATCAGCATAATTGGGTGAGTTTACTGGACACTGCCCAGTTCTGCTACAATCTACAGCAGACCTCCACCACAGGCCAGAGTCCATTCGAGATCGTGATGGGTAGGCAACCCGTGACACCGCACGAAGTGGCTAAGCAGAATAGCCAAGGACGGTGCCCTGCTGCACATCGCTTTGCTTTGGAGAGGCAAGACCGGTGGGAGGAAGCGAAGGATGCGTTGGCTCACGCTCAACGTAGGATGAAGAAGGCGGCTGACAAGAGCCGTAGGCCGGTCGAGTTCCAGGTTGGGGAGAAGGTGCTGCTGAAGCTTACGCCCCAGATTTGGAAGAAAATCCTGAGGAAGACAGCGCACAAAGGGTTGATTCCTCGTTACGATGGACCCTTTGAGATAGTTCGACGCGTGGGACCGCTCGCCTATCAACTACGTCTTCCAGAGAGACTAAAGCTGCATCCCGTGTTCCATATCAGCTTCCTGAAGGAGTACCATGAGGACAGAGAAGATAACACCAGGAGGGCATCGAAACGTGCCCCTCCTAACGTCCGGGTTCAGCACACGAGGGTTGCTGAGAAGATTCTTGACAGGCGCGTGGAGGGCCAGAGCAAGAAGAACCGGAGGATCTTCTTCCTTGTCAAATGGAAGGGACTCCCGAAGGAGGAGGTAAGCTGGGAACGAGATACAACCCTGTGGCAGTTCGAAGACCTCATCGAGGACTTCTTGAAGACGCAGGATCAGTCGCGGACGCCTGATGGATCAGGTGGGGGAGGCATGTAACACCCCCAACTCCTGAGGTACGGGAATAGCGTGCAATATGGGAATTGCACGCCCGTGTGGTTCGGTGGCCACACTACGAGGTTCTGGAGGACTTCACCTTAGCTCGCGGACGGCTAAGGATGGGGTTTTACCGCACGAAGGTCTAAGACCGTGGGTTCCCCTTGGCACAACACAAGTGTTCGGCGGCACTTGACGAGCTTGAGCTGCAACATCCTACGTAGGAGCGTGGGACCTACTGATAACGTGGCGTGATGACATGGCGTGCTGAGGAGGCAGACGACATGGCATGCTGACGGAGCGGGTGACATGGCGTCGGTTGCAGAAGACGAAGGGATTGCACGGAAGATGAGGAGCCAAGCGCACGAAGAGTCATCTAGGAAGACAAAGGGTCTCCATAAAAGACTAAGAGTCCTTGCATTCATTGTACATGTAATAATGGTGTCCCTTCGTATACCCCCAGGATGTCTATATAAGGAGGGGTAGAGCTCATTTGTAGATAACACACTCAGAGTGAGTCTCTTGCAATACAAAAGGGTTTTGTGCCAATAGCTCTTGTGTCCTTGTGCTTGAGTGCTTGTGTTCGAGTAACTCTAGCGGCGTGGTTGCTTGGTGTGCTGGTGTACATCATACACGCATCGGGGAAGGCTGGTTAGCTTGCGAGAAGCTAACGCCGCACAGGTTAGTCTCAAAAAAATCGAAGTTTGAGATTTACCCCTGTGACAACTGGTATCAGAGCGAGGAATGGCGCCCAACACCGGAGATCGTCTTATTTCCTTGGAGGGAATCGTGATGGAGATCCAGTCTCAGCTGGGTACTCATGCCCAACGCTTAGCTCGTCTGGAGGATGATGCAGGCGTGGTGTCAGATGTCGTTGGCGATAGCCAGCGCTCAGTTGACGTGATGAAGGCACTCGGGGAGAAGCTAGAGGAGCTCGAGTCCCTGGTGCAAGATCTGCATGGGGAACTCTCCATCGTCAAGAGGGCGATCGCGAACGGGGGCGGATCCAACGAGTCTCGAAGGCCAAAGGTCCCAGAGCCCAAGTCATTTTCAGGTACGCGGAGTGCCAAAGACTTGGAGAATTTCTTGTGGGACATGGAGGTGTACTTCAAAGCTGTCAAGACTCCTGAGGCGGAGAAGGTATCCTTGACTTACTCTTGAAGCTCGTCTTCAAGTACCGCTAATTTGTTGAATTAGCTTGTTGTCGGAGTGAAAGAATTTGCTCACTCGTTTGTATGAGCTCGAGCCAGCTTGATCAGCTAGAGCTCGAGCCCATAAACCACTAAGTTCAAGCTCAAGTAAAGACTTGTTCAATTCATCGTGCTTCACAAATAACGATGCTTTTAATTGTATGCATACTTATAATCCTTTGATGATGATCTAACGGTTGTCATCCATCCCTCAGAATTGCCCATCGAAGTGGTGTTATAGGAATTCGATCGATCAAAATCCATGAAGGGGGAGTATGACAATTTGTTCACTGATGACTTACTCTTGCGGTGAGTATTACTCTTGCGGTGAGTATTAGATGTGAGACTATATTTCAAGTGTTGCATATACTTAATGTTACAAGGTTTATATTGGCATGTATGTAAGTAAATAACTTTTGAGGGGTATATATGTAAAAACTCGTAATTCATTTTACATGTCAAGGTTTTTTGGTTTTTACTACAAAGAAGGAGCAATTAAATCCATAAAAACGAATTTATTTTACCAAAACAAAAGAGATTTAATCCTCTTATTGCGACTCAAGAATAATAGGGGTTGTTGCGATCATGGGCGGAGGGAGAGGGGGGCGGGTAGTGGAAAGCCTTGAACTTGGCATATCTCGGATCCTATATAATAAGATCCGGCTCGTAAAGAGGAAACCGGCAGAATTTGTTTCGTGTGAATCGGACTTCGTTTCGATTTGTTATGAATTTCGGAAGAAAGAGAAGTAAGGAAGGCTAAGATGTCATTAATCCATAATGACTGTCATTAAGACTAATTAAACATGATTAAAGAAATTAATGACGATTGAAAGCCGCTAATGATCATTAGTAAACACTAATCAATAGTTAACAAAAGATATGCGTAAGCCGCGAAAATTAAATCGCGATTAGTGAAAGTTAATGACGATTAGTGTTAATTAAGCGTCATTAGCGAATCTAGAATCCTCTAGAATGTTCTAACTTAAGCTCCAAGTTTGGGATAAGTTTTGGCTAAAACCATGGACCAAAACCATGGGCCGCTAAACATGGTTAAGGTCTAAACCATGGTTTTCTACCATGGTTAGTAGTTTTCTGGGGCCTATAAATAGACCCCCCTACCCATTCATTCTCTACAACTTACACTACCACCACCACCCCAAGGGCTAGGGTCGAGAGGTTGGGAGGAGAGTGGGAGGCGAGGGAGGAGCGCTAGCGAAGCGCTGCCGGAAGAACGAGGAGAAGAAAGGTATGATCCTCTCTTAGTTGCTTCGTAAGCTAGGCTTTCAATTCATACTCTTGTTCTTCCAAGTTTTGTTTTTGATTCATATTTCTTTCCGATTCGTTTTCCTGTTGTGGTTCGAGGAGAAATCTGTGTAACACCCTACTTAGGTGCGGGCGGCTATGCACGTCAGTGACCCTGTGATTCGTCACACGTTCACTCATCTAAGACGCGTGGTGTCTACCGATTCTCCATTGTTTATGTTTCTATTCTTCGTATTATGCTTTTATAGTTATTTCGATGGAGAAATCTGTGTAATACCCTACTTAGGTGCGGGCGGCTGTGCACGTCAGTGACCCTGTGATTCGTCACACGTTCACTCACCTAAGATGTGTGGTGTCTACCGGTTCTTCATCTCTTGTTGTTGAGTATATTCTTTCAGTTTCATTGTTATTTTCCTCTTGATTGATTTTATAGAGGAAACTCTTTTCATTTTTATTTTGAAATATGTCTCGATATAAGGGGAAATTCTGACGAAATTTTCCGAGAAATATGTCCCGATATAAGGGGAAACTCTGCTGAAATTTTCTGAGAAATATATCCCGATATAAGGGGAAACTCTGCCGAAATTTTCCGAGAAATATATCCCGATATAAGGGGAAACTCTGCCGAATTTCTAAGAGAAAATATGTTCTTGACGTTCTTCGTGTTTTTCGTGTTCTTCGTTCGTTATTCGCGTTCTTAACATCTTCTTAGCGTTTTGATACGAAAAATGAAATTCGATCTTTTCAGAAGCCTTAAATTAGCCTTTGTAAAAACGAAACTCGATAAAGCCTTACATACACGAGAGAGAGCTCGATTAGGTAACGAAATCCTTCTTTTTGCTGTTGGGTTTTCATACGAAATTATTGAAATTCTTTATTTAGTGTTCTTCGCTACGAAGAACCCTAATTTTGGCTATTTTTGAAAAAGTATGAAGAATTGCTTTGTAATTCCCACTAAAATAAGATTTAAACATCAAATTGATGCGTTGGCTCTGAAAGTTAGGGTTTGGGAGTTAAAATAGGTATAAATAGGAGTATACATATGGTTATGAATAATATATATGTGAGTCGATACCAAGTATTGCGGTTTATGTAAATCAAAGACTTAACGAAAGAATTACATCATGTGAATTGGTGTGATTTGAGTTGGATCCTGAAAAGGATCATGTGTCACGATAAGGATAACTGGGAGTAGTACTACAGGTCGGGCATGCAACCTGTAGGTTGTCGGAAGGAACCCGTATTCGCATTTCCCTACCTACGTGGTACACAGTTGCCCTGTTATGATAAGTGCGCACAAATTGAATGTTTTGCAACGCGTGGTACCGGGAGCCAATATATTCGGGTTGGAACGACGGAAGATGTGGTCGTGTTATGTGGAGGCACGAGTGGTTAAATAGCGGTTGGGTCACGATAACATGTATTTAAAGCCGCTAGGTTATATGATTAAATGTTAGCCTAAGGTTTTAAGCAACCGAGTCCTCGAGGACGGTGTGCTCATTTGATTTTCCAGGCTGAGGGTTGAGACCCTGTTTAATAAAAGAAAGGAAATTGTCAGGGTAGTATTGGAGGATTGGTTGAGGCGACGTGCGGCGGCATAAGCTTACCAAGATCAACACAATCTCCAATCCTGAAGCATCCACAGCTTCGGAGTCCAAGAATGGTGGGGTTCCCCTGGACTAATCCCTGATGTGGAATAGAAAAGAATAGGACTTAAATTAATAAAAAGGAATGAAATATTGTGATATCAAATTTTGAAAAAAATTACACAATTTATTTGCTTTTCTTTTCTTCGTTACTTAGCATTCGCTAATTTTTATTTTATGATTTATGGAAAACTCAACAGGTATCGGTGAGCCATAGCAAGGACTTTAAAAATTCATCCGGCTTACATACTAGACATCCAGCCAGCCACAGTAGCTTTACTCTTTAAGGTAGTTAGTAATCTTTTGTATATTTTCCTTTCAAGCTAATGTACATGTAATGGTTATAGTGGGACAATGTATCCTCTAAACTTTATTTTGTGAATGGAAAAGTGTTGAAATACTTTCTTTCGAGTATTTTTATTTGCAGTATATTTCTGAATGTTAGTTGTGATTGCTGAATAAATTATTGTTGAGTAACGAGATTCGGATATGGGAGGATCCGACGGCACAGGAAACGGGGTCGTTACAGATTGGTATTAGAGCTCGGTTACTCCGATAACTTATTTAGTAATTAATAACTATGAGCGGTATTCAGAAACTAAGGTTGTATTAAGATCCTTTGATCTTAATAAATGACTGTAGTACCATTCACAAGTCATTGTCCCTTACGTACATCATGCTATGACATATAGGATCTGACCTTTGACCTTGACTCATCCCAGGATCATGGTAGATCAAGACATGTCTAGATAATTACCGGCTATGATAGTGATGACCCATGAGATGGATCAAAGGTAATAGGCATTAAAGCGAAGACTCCGCCACTATGAGAGATCAAAGTCCTCCAGACCCACAGATAATAGAGTTGAGGGTTCTATTCATCCTCGTAAAAAAGAGTCTAGATACCATCGGTCCATAGAATTTGGTTGCTCATACTCCAGTTAGAGGAGCGATGGAGGAGGCACTTCGTAGAGACACCAAAACCAAGAAGAATATTTGATTCCTATTGTAAGGATAAGATTCCGATATAAGAACAAAACCATTATCTCAGTTGGAACCAGGAGGTCAATTATAATTCAAGAAGATTTTAGAAAAAGGTGTGGGACATATTGCAGGACATCACTCACCTGCTTATCTGCTATTTATCGAAATGAATTACTTTGATCTTATACTAGGAATGGATTGGTTAGAAAGGCATCATGCATGTCTTGACTGTTTCCAGAAGACAGTAACATTCCACCTTCCTAACTCGATAGAGTTTCAGTTCATTGGAAATACATCCAATGATAATATCAAATATATCTCTACATTGAAGGCACAACAGTTGTTAGAGTAAGGGTGCCAAGGTTATTTAGCTTATGTATCCACTACATCAGGGTCAGAAAGAATGATAGAAGATGTGCCTGCATTTCTAGTCTCGAGGACGAGACTTCCTTTAAGGTTGTTATAATTATAAAGCCATGAACTTGGCATATCTCGGATCCTATATAATAAGATCCGGCTCGTAAAGAGGAAAACGACAGAATTTGTTTCGTGTGAATCGGACTTCGTTTCGATTTGTTATGAATTTCGGAAGAAAGAGAAGTAAGGAAGGCTAAGATGTCATTAATCCATAATGACTGTCATTAAGACTAATTAAACATGATTAAAGAAATTAATGACGATTGAAAGCCGTTAATGATCATTAGTAAACACTAATCAATAGTTAACAAAAGATATGCGTAAGACGCGAAAGTTAAATCGCGATTAGTGAAAGTTAATCACGATTAGTGTTAATTAAACGTCATTAGCGAATCTAGAATCCTCTAGAATGTTCTAACTTAAGCTCTAAGTTTGAGATAAGTTTTGGCTAAAACAATGGACCAAAATCATGGGCCGCTAAACATGGTTAAGGTCTAAACCATGGTTTTCTATCATGATTAGTGGTTTTCTGGGGCCTATAAATAGACCCCCCTACCCATTCATTCTCTACAACTTACACTACCACCACCACCCCAAGGGCTAGGGTCGAGAGGTTGGGAGGAGAAGTGGGAGGCGAGGGAGGAGCGCTAGCGAAGCGCTGCCGGAAGAACGAGGAGAAGAAAGGTATGATCCTCTCTTAGTTGCTTCGTAAGCTAGGCTTTCAATTCATACTCTTGTTCTTCCAAGTTTTGTTTTTGATTCATATTTCTTTCCGATTCGTTTTCCTGTTGTGGTTCGAGGAGAAATCTGTGTAACACCCTACTTAGGTGCGGGCGGCTATGCACGTCAGTGACCCTGTGATTCGTCACACGTTAACTCATCTAAGACGCGTGGTGTCTACCGATTCTCCATCGTTTATGTTTCTATTTTTCGTATTATGCTTTTATAGTTATTTCGATGGAGAAATCTGTGTAATACCCTACTTAGGTGCAGGCGGCTGTGCACGTTAGTGACCCTGTGATTCGTCACACGTTCACTCACCTAAGATGTGTGGTGTCTACCGGTTCTTCATCTCTTGTTGTTGAGTATATTCTTTCAGTTTCATTGTTATTTTCCTCTCGATTGATTTTATAGAGGAAACTTTTTTCATTTTTATTTTGAAATATGTCTCGGTATAAGGGGAAACTCTGCCGAAATTTTCCGAGAAATATGTCCCGATATAAGGGGAAACTCTGCTAAAATTTTCCGAGAAATATATTCCGATATAAGGGGAAACTCTGCCGAAATTTTCCGAGAAATATATCCCGATATAAGGGGAAACTGTGCCGAATTTCTAAGAGAAAATATGTTCTTGACGTTCTTCGTGTTCTTCGCGTTCTTCGTTCGTTCTTCGCGTTCTTAACATGTTCTTAGCGTTTTGATACGAAAAATGAAATTCGATCTTTTCAGGAGCCTTAAATTAGCCTTTCTAAAAACGAAACTCGATAAAGCCTTGCATACACGAGAGAGAGCTCGATTAGGTAACGAAATCCTTCTTTTTGCTGTTGGGTTTTCATACGAAATTATTGAAATTCTTGATTTAGTCTTCTTCGCTACGAAGAACCCTAATTTTGGCTATTTTTGAAAAAGTCTGAAGAATTGTTTTGTAATTCCCACTAAAATAAGATTTACACATCAAATTGATGCGTTGGCTCTGAAAGTTAGGGTTTGAGAGTTAAAATAGGCATAAATAGGAGTATACATATGGTTATGAATAATATATATGTGAGTCGATACCAAGTATTGCGGTTTATGCAAATCAAAGACTTAACGAAAGAATTACATTATGTGAATTGGTGTGATTTGAGTTGGATCCTGAAAAGGATCATGTGTCACGATAAGGATGACTGGGAGTAGTACTACAGGTCGGGCATTCAACATGTAGGTTGTCGGAAGGAACCCGTATTAGCATTTCCCTACCTAGGTGGTACACGGTTGCCCTGTTATGATAAGTGCGCACAAATTGAATGTTTTGCAACGCGTGGTACCGGGAGCCAATATATTCGGGTTGGAACAACGGAAGATGTGGGCGTGTCATGTGGAGGCACGAGTGGTTCAATAGCGGATGGGTCACGATAACATGTATTTAAAGCCGCTAGGTTATATGATTAAATGTTAGCCTGAGGTTTTAAGCAACCGAGTCCTCGAGGACGGTGTGCTCATTTGATTTTCAGGTTGAGGGTTGAGACCCTGTTTAAAAAAAGAAAGGAAATTGTCAGGGTAGTATTGGAGGATTGGTTGAGGCGACGTGCGGCGGCATAAGCTTACCAAGATCAACACAATCTCCAATCCTGAAGCATCCACAGCTTCGGAGTCCAAGAATGGTGGGGTTCCCCTGGACTAATCCCTGATGTGGAATAGAAAGGAATAGGACTTAAATTAATAAAAAGGAATGAAATATTGTGATATCAAGTTTTGAAAAAAATTACACAATTTATTTGCTTTTCTCTTCTTCGTTACTTAGCATTCGCTAATTTTTATCGTATGATTTATGGAAAACTCAACAGGTATCGGTGAGCCATAGCAAGGACTTTAAAAATTCATCCGGCTTACATACTAGACATCCAGCCAACCACAGTAGCTTTACTCTTTAAGGTAGTTAGTAATCTTTTGTATATTTTCCTTTCAAACTGATGTACATGTAATGGTTATAGTGGGACAATGTATCCTCTAAACTTTATTTTGTGAATGGAAAAGTGTTGAAATATTTTCTTCCGAGTATTTTTATTTGCAGTATATTTCTGAATGTTAGTTGTGATTGCTGAATAAATTATTGCTGAGTAACCAGATCCGGATATGGGAGGATCCGACGGCCCAGGAAACGGGGTCGTTACAGGTAGGGGCCATGGCCCCACTCCCAAATTGACAAATTATTAAAGGGTCCTTGTCATTTTCCATTTCTAGCAGCATTTCTCCCATTGTTTGAAATTTCTATAAAGGACAACTTATTTTTTAATTTCTTTAAAGTACCACCACCAGCATTTTTCCTATTTTTTGAAAAATACTTTCGTGGATTTTTATTGCTATATCACCATATTATGTCATTCAAGTTTTGTGTGAAATAGAACTCCTACGATCTCCATCCAGGCACAGTCGATTTCAACAATTCTACGACCGCTAAAAAGTGATTGTCTAGATGGGAGCTGTACGAGTCTCTGATTCACACGAAACTTGAATGACATAATATAGGGATATAGTGATGAATTTATACGGATTCATTTTTCAAAAACAATAAAATAAAAGGGGAAATAAGATGGGGGAGTCAAGTTAGCACCCCCAAGGATGCAACCCCACTTATATATATATATTATATATATATATATATAGGGTAAAATGGGGCTGCCCCCAGGGAGTAGCCAACTTGGCTACTCCCGCCCCTATTTTTCCCTCATTTTTTTATTTTTTTGGAAAATAAAAATTTGTATATTCATCATTATATCCCGCTCACATTCTATTAAAATTCCGTCAGAAATAGAGACTCTTAAGCCCTAGGGGCTGCCCCCATGTTGGCTGCCCCCGCCTTATTTGGGCAAAATTTTTATTTTTTTTGAAAAATAATACTATTTACATTCATCCCTATATCCCTCCTATATACCATTCGAATTTCGTCAGAAACAGAGACTCCTACGGCCTCCATCCGGACAGTAATTTTTTAACGGTAACAGGATTTTTTTAAATCGATACCATCGAGATGGAGGCCGTAGGAGTCTCTATTTCTGACGAAATTCGAATGGCATGTAGGAGGGATATATGGATGAATATACATTATTTTATTTTTCAAAAAAAAACGCCGAAAAATGGGGCGGGGGCAGCCCCATTTTTTCCTATATATATATATGAGGAAAATGGGGCTGCCCCCTAGGGGGAGCTAACTTAGCTCCCCCGCCCTATTTTCTTCAATTTTTTATTTTTTTTGAAATTTTTTTCCGTGAATATTTATCACTATATCCCTATATTATGTCATAAAAATTTCGTGTGAAACAGAGACTCCTACGGCCTCCATCCAGACAGTCATTTTTTTAACGGTAATAGGATTTTTTAAATCGACCCCATTTGGATGGAGGTCGTAGGAGTCTCTGTTTCGCATGAAATTTGAATGACATAATATAGGGATTTAATAATGAATTTACACGGTTAGATTTCAAAAAAAATAAAAAAATTTTGTGAACCCTAGGGGGCATACACATTTTACCCTATATATATATATATGAGAATAGAGAAGCTCCTACATGTAGCAACCAACATGGCTGCTACATGTGACAGTTTTCCCAATTTGTTTATTTTTTTCTCAAAATTAAACCGTATATATTCATCTATATATTCCTCCTACATGTCACTCGAATTTCATCAAAAACATGGGCAGAGGGAGAGAGGGGGGAGGGGGCGGGTAGGGGCCACAGCCCTCCCTCCCAAATTGGCAAATTATTAAAGGATCCTTGTCATTTTCCATTTCTAGCATCATTTCTCCCATTGTTTGAAATTTCTATAAAGGACATCTTATTTATTTAATTTCTTTAAAGTACCACCAGCTGCATTTTTCCTGTTTTCTGAAAAATGCTTTCGTGGATTTTTATTGCTATATCCCCGTATTATGTCATTCAAGTTTTGTGTGAAATAGAACTCCTACAATCTCCATCCAGACACAGTCGATTTCAACAATTCTACGACCGCTAAAAAGTGATTGTCTAGATGGGAGCAGTACGAGTCTCTGTTTCGCGCGAAACTTGAATGACATAATATAGGGATATAGTGATGAATTTATACGGATTCATTTTTCAAAAACAATAAAATAAAAGGGGAAATAAGATGGGGGAGCGAAGTTAGCTCCCCAAGGATGCAACCCCGCTTATATATATATATGTATATATATATGTATATATATATATATATGTGTGTATATATATATATGAGAATAGAGAAGCTCCTACATGTAGCAACCAACATGGCTGCTACATGCGGCAGTTTTCCCAATTTGTTTATTTTTTTCTCAAAATTAAACGGTGTATATTCATATACATATTCCTCCTACATGTCACTCGAATTTCATCAGAAACAAATACTTCTAAGCCCTCCATCTAGAACATGTCGATTACAACAAATCTGAGGCCGTTAAAATTACTTGTTTTAAATAGAGGGCATAAGAGTCTCCGTTTCTGACAAAATTCGAATGACGTGTGGGAAGGATATATAGATGAATATACATGGTTTACTTTTGAGAAAAAATAAAAAAAACTGGGGAAACATTAGCTGCTACATATAAAAGCTTCCCTATTCTCTCTCTCTATATATAACATTTATATTTTTTTGTAATAATATTTTTTTTAATGATTGTGTTGCTAACTGCACTTTTCCATCTCTCCATAGTTGGCATACCGGTATACGTATTTATCATTTTTGTTATATTTTTAATTAACTTTTCAATCATATAATTAGCCTCATAACGTGCCTTGATTCGAACACAAATCGTACAATTTTATTTTATGATTTGGACATGAATCATACATATATGTTTTGGCCCCACCTATAAAAATTTTCTACCTCCGCCCCTGGTTGCGATCATGATCAAACGCTACGGATCTTTCCGACTTGAAATGTGAAATGATACCGATAGATGACCGAAGGAGTACAACTTAAAGTAGCTCGACCTAATGTCCTTTCAATAATAAAATGACTATTGTGATATTTAAGTACCTAAAATAAAAATAGCATTAAAAAATCTATTGAACATGTGGTTTATTTGGATCATAACGAGAACCTTAATTCTACTAAGTGTTTACAATCATTTTAAACAAATATATCTATTATTTTACTGATCAGTATAATATTATTTTCTTACTTTATATAACCATTTTACTGAAAGTAAAACTTAAATTAATATAAAATGATCCTATTCCTATTTGTATCACAACTCTCTCCTTTTAAGTTTTACAAATGAATATTTATCGATTTTTATAATATTAGAATGACATATATATACATCAATTTTCAATGAAATTTAAAGTAAGTCCTAGTCGAATAGCTCATGCTATACCATTAGATTGTAAAGTCCAACTTTGTTACAATCTCATTTAAAAATCTTCACACATATACTTCACACATATAAAAATACATATTTTATAAGTGTGTAGGCGAAAATGTGCCGACCACCATTGAGCAACCAATTAGTTGTCCTCACCTTTTCTAACCTTCTTTGTGAACATCATTTTTTAGTGAAACATATAATATTTAAATCACTTGATATCAGCATGATGTCATCAAGACTATCGATTTCTAACCGTGAAGGTACCAATGAAATTTACCTCTTCTAGATAGATGGGTCGATGTTGTTTGATTTAGACAAATTTTGAAACACTTACTTCTCTTATAAACTATGGGCAATCGGGAAAAAAATCGATTGAAAGTACACTTTTAGTTAAATTACATAAAAATGTCTCAACTATACGTCGATTCTTAGTTAGAGTGCATCTTTTTTCAAATATAACAATAGGAGCATGAATTTCAATTTTAGAGTTTAACATCGACATAAAAGTGTAATGAAAGCTTTCAAAGGCTTATGCTTGAGACAAAAAAAATAAAATCAAACCTTTTTTCTACATTTAAAAAAGGTGACTAATATTTGTGTATCGATGTATAGTTACGATCTTCGTTACAATTTATCCTATACTTTTTATAAAAAAATTTAAAAAGTGACGAGGGTAGAACTAAACATCGCTTGTACTAACACTAGACGATAACATCGATCTTTACTGATATAAAAAAGTTACAGTCAAAGTTAGTCTCATTTAACTCATATATGTATATATAGACTCAAATAGTCTGGTGGTAGTGTAGCGTGCCTACCCTAAGGGCCCGTTCGGTAGGAGAATAAGCAGGAATAAGGATGAGGAATAAGGGGAATCCTCCGTTCGGCTGAAGAATAAGAATAAGGAGAATAAGGTGAAATAAAGGTAGGTAAGGTGGGATAAAGATAGGAATAAGAGTGAAATAAGATGAAATAATGGGGAAGAGTCGTACCACGGGGAAACGTGTTGGGGGCTTATTCCCCTTATTCCATTCCTCCTTATACCCCAAACGAACAGGGCCTAAAAGATCAGGATTCAAATCCTTCTATGAGATTATGATAGTTAATCGATAATCAACATAAAAAATAATCGAATCTTTCAATATGAATTTGAGCAGGAATCCATATAACCGAACGACTTACATGGGTGGAGGTCTTTAAAAATAAAATAAGCAGTCTTTTTTAAATCAAATATCAATGTATGGACTTTTTTTCATTTACTAAATAATTTAAAATATAAACAGACAGAATAACTACGTGTAGGATGATAATGGGATGTTCTATATTAAATGAAGCACAGGAATTGGCAGCTACAGGACAATCATTTCAATCCATCTCCTCCTGTCACAAATTTGTTTTGAATTTTAAATGATGCTATAGACTATTTTTTCAAAAAAATGTAGACAGTGACAACTATGCAGCAGTCCATTTTGTCCTTTCTTCCATTTATATATACAGGGATTTTTACACCATGACCCCTTTAAAATTTCTAATTACATTATCAAAAAACTTGTTAACTCTTACCCTTGGTCAACTCTTCTAGGACTGGGGTTGTGAAGAATATAGGGTTGTTGTGTGATTGGCTAAGGTTTATAGAGATCGTTGTGTAAAAATCCCTTTATACTTGACCACATATATAGATACTTTGCCTTTAATAAAATTAGGAATATTTGCATTTTTATTTGACCACATATATATATATATATATTTGAATTTTGTGGATTTTTAGGCATCTAGATAAATATTTATAAAAATGCACGTTTGCGCAAATACTCCTATATTTTACATCATCATGTGCCCATGTTAACGTAGAGCTATTTGCACTCGACGAGCTAGAAATGAACTCAACTCCATAAGATCTTGTGAGTCAAGCTCGAAAAGCTATTGAATACGAGTTCGAGATGGAGAAATGACTCGCTAAGGCTATCGAGTCAAGTTCGAGTTCAGCATGACTCAACTTGCTAACTCGACTCAATAACTCGATTTTATTTTATTTATTTATTGTATTTCTCATTCCATGTTGACGTACATGATATATGAGCATGGTGAAAATGGTGTGTCACGAGCATGTTATTTGGAGTTGTGTGATGTTTATATGTATTTATATTATATGACAAATTTTATACATTGTCAAATACACATGAAAAAATACATTTATATATATTGTCAAATAAACTCAGTTATTACTAGTAATGTGATTCTTATGAGTTTAATTGCCTCTTTAGAGAAAGTTCACAAACAATCAAATATAAAATCAACACATAAAAGGCTCTTACTCGTGAGCCAACTCAAAGTCGACAAGTCTAAGTTCAAATCAACATTCTTGAACTCGAAGCTTATCGAGTCCAAGCTCGAGACCTAGTTTAGTTATTGAGTTCAACTCTGAATTGAGGCTAATTTGACTCGTTCAACTTGATAGACACCTACCCACAATAAAAGACAAAATATCACTTGCCTCTACTTATATTGTAATTACATGATAACTCCTATATACCCTCTTTATTAACATTTTTTATCATTGCTGTTAAGATCAATGAGTCAAGGTGTTATGAATAACGATCAAAGGACTAAAAAGTAATAAAAATATGTATAAAACGATACTCAAGCAGTGGACGAGGGGAAGTGAGGTGTTCAGCAATGGTTTGATGAGCAAAGGAGACGACTTGAGAAAGAAGGGTCAAAAAGGGAATTACTCTGATTTGAATATTGATTTATGAAATTATTTATTAGAGTTTAGTTCTTTAACCAATATTTATCATAGTTCGACTCACTGATCTTAGGGCACATGTGTTAATAGAGATGCAATATCAGAAGGGCACAAGTGTTAAAACCCTTATGTATAGATCGCGTTTGTTTGATCGCAATAACAATATGGATTTACGTATGGATTGCGATTGTTTGATTGTAATGGATTGATCGGGGTTCTATTATCAGGAACCAAGGATCATTTTCATCATGTAAGCGCCATTTGCTAGTATTATAATATATCTATCTTTCTTTCTTTAATCTGACCACACTTCCTAGAATGAAAGTCTAACACATTTTCCTCGACATCCCCAAGAAAAATAGGGAAATTTGGGTCTCTCTTTTTTTGAAAGTGATAGGGACATGGATTTAAAAAGGAAATAATATCTCACAATAAATATTTTCTTCTCCAAATACAACTCCCCAAGAACACAGCTCTTTGCTGGTGGAGGTGGAGAGGGAGGTGAAACTTCCACCCAACTCCTTCGTTCTCCTCTCCTCTTCTCGACTCCACCATTCCAATAACCTCTTTCTCAACTCGCCCAACGCCAAAAACGACGCGTAATCTCTCTCTCTCTCTCTCTCTCTCTCTCTCTCCTTCTCTCTCTTTCTGTTAACATCGAGCGGGGGACAGCAGGAGGAAGGAACTGAGAGGAGGAGCGTCGATAGGAGAAAAAGGAGAGATATTTGGCGTCTGAAGGGGTCGATCTGAGATGGGTAGCGCCCAGGAGGAGAAGAGGATGGAGGGTTGGCTTTACCTCATCCGATCCAACCGCTTCGGGCTGCGCCACTCGAGGAGCCGCTACTTTGTTCTCGAGGGCAACGCCCTCGACTGCTTCAGATCGGCCCCCGCCTCCACCGACGAGGTTTCTTTTTTGTGTTCTTAATTACTTGGTTTTGCGTCTTGTGGTCTCTAATCAATCGGATGTGAAGAAAGTTGCGATCTTTGTGTTTCTCTAGCTTTTAGCTTTTCTGGAGCCCTGTTGTTCATGCTCGTGTCCTTCCTTTTCTGTTGGTTTTGTAATGGTGTTGATTGTCCTTTTGATTTCCGATTGTGTTCTAGCTTATTGGTTGCTGAGAGTTTTGCCTAATCTGTTGAGCTTCGTGTGGTTGGAGTGGTCAATGTGGATCTGGAGTGGTGCAAATTTGCATCTTCCCAAGTTGGATTCATACATTGGTGCCTAGTCGGAGTAGAGTTACTGCTTAACAGATTGCCGGGTGATCAGTTTTGGGAATTTTGATGTATACACCACATTCTGTCGACTTTATCTGTGTTATTGGATAATCATGATTAGTGTAAAGAAGATCGAAATTATGTTGATCTTGAGTGGTGCAACCTTGGATCAACAGATTGGTGGTTGATTTTCTTCGACAAGCTTGATTGGTATTAGGGAAGAAAGTGCTCATTTTGAGTGCCATTTAGATTGTATGTACTTTTTGTTGTCTGGTCTCATATCGGTTTGAGGAGGAGAAAGATGCGAGTTTTGTAACTTGTTGTTGGTGTTGTTCGTTTTTCGAAATCTGATATTCATGTTTTTTTGGAGGAAATGATATCATGCTCTGTTGACTTCTATGTCTATTTTTGGGGTAATGGTTGGGATCTATTATATTGGTTGTGTAGACTACCTAATGATAGCCATGTGGATCTTGAGTGGTGCAAATATGTATTAACGTATTGCTAGTTGATTGATCTACTTTGTGTGCTTTATTTTATAAACTTGATTGGCTTAAGGAGACAGAACATTCGGTTTTCATTTATGAACATACATACATCTTGTAAAATGTCGGTTTTGAAGGGATTTACATATGCGCATAGCAACGGCAATGTATATTTCCAAGGATTCATGCTATCTTATATTCTCTTTCAGGCTCCTATAAAAAGCGCATTGATTGATTCTCACGTACGTGTAGAGGACAATGGAAGAGAAAGCATACATGATAATGTACGATTGTATCTAACGCGTTCAACTGTTATCTCGGTTTGTGTTTCATTTTGCTTGACATGTTTACTGATCATATTGGTTTGTCGTTCTTGACACCTTCAGGTATTTTTCATTTTTACATTGTACAATACTGCTAATCGAGGTCATCAACTGAAGGTGAAATTTCGAATTTGGCAGTTTTTCTTTATGCATATTTTGAGATTTGCCATTATTGGATGACCTTTGGATGTATTGTACAGCTAGGCGCCAGGAGCTCAGAGGAAGCAGCAAAATGGATCCAATCATTGATGAAAGTTGCACTAAACTTAAATGTATGTAACTTTTAGTCTCTAATGATTCCTTTTGCGATCAGGTTCTACTGAAATGATTTTTCATTCGGTTGTATGTCAATAGGATTGCCAAAATCATGAAGAGAAAGTCGTGGGTTGTTCCAGACGGATGTGGCTGCCTTTCAGGTGTTATACAACTTCTGTTTCTTAATATAGTTTTTCAGTTAATAATTGCTTGCGTGCTTATAAATGTTCCTTAAATTTATAAAATGGGCACTTGCGAACAATATATATTTAGTAAATTTAAAAGAAGCCAATTTCGTCATCGAGACATTGGAAGTATAATATATGTACTTTTTAGTGACATCATATATGCCTCTAATTTGGTACTGCAATTGGTTTGCACTTCCTAGTTCCTCCACCTAATATATATCGGTATAGGAATGTAGGTTAGTGGCATACCGATGCAAGTGAATACACCTGTAAGGATGGCAAAGAAAATATGGGGTAAAGGTCCGAAATTGGATAAATGTTTGAGGAACTTGTAAAGCTTATATGTTGCATTATTGGGGAGTGCTACTACCTTGTCAGCTTTCGTTCCTTCCTTTTCGGAAGGAGCATGCCTTTCTGTTCGGCTTCTTAAGCTACGAGTTTGGGCTGTGGCAGATGAAGCAGGAAATGCCTGACAATCTTTGACACTTGGTCAGTTGGGCTGAAGAGGTAGCATCTCATACTGAGTTGGATGCACATTTCACTACGGAAGGTCGGACCGGGCTTGGAAAGCCTTCCCCAATTAGACTATAATCTCACTTTCCATCTCATAACTATTTGAATTAGAAACCTCAACAAGCAAAAGAAAGCATACCAAGTCGATGGATCGCGTATGCATATCTGAATCAGATCCTCAACCTGTGAAAGCGGACAAAACGCATCGTTGGGTTCAGGCTGGGATCAAAGAGAGGAGATGGGCGGACTCTTCAGTTAATTTCCCCGATATGCCCAATAGAATAGAATAGAATAAAGAAAAAAGAAAGGTGTGTCATTAAAGTGGGCCACCGATTCTACCAGTTGTTTGCCTCAGTCAGTCTAACTAAAGTACGGGAATGGCTTCAAGTCTTACTAGATGACATGCAACTACAAGTCATTTTTAAGAGAATGCATGCAATAGTCCGCTCTGTAATTAGGTGTAAAAGATAAATGAATTGTATTGAATAACTATTCTTATTTATTTATTTTTGTTCCAATTGACCAAATAAGCACTATTCAGGGTAAAAAGAACTTGGTTAGCTTCAACTTTTGTAATAACATCTGTTAGTCCCAGCAATCAGTAACAGAGAGATGGGTTGAACAAATGCTTGGTTTGCATCATTCAGTGCTCCCTGGCAAATAACCATTTCCTCTCTCAAGTATATGCATCTTAATGATGAGGCTCTACTTGTTTGATTTTACTTTTACTTGTTAGCTTCCGAAGCTTGCAAAGCTATTTGGCCCCGATCATTTTTCCGAATAGATCGAGCAAGTAGTTTAAGAGTTTTTTTTGGGGGGGGGGGGGAATGAGATGATGGGTGAATTTGGGAAGTATGCTAACGAGTGGATGAAGATCCAGATCTATCAGCTAACCGATCCATGGAAGAGTTATTTCGATCGAATGACGGGTGGTACTAACTGAATGGAACAAAAAAGATAACTTCTGGTATTTTGCGGTCAATCAATGTAACATCTCCTTTAAAAGCATGCGGAGATTCAAATCACCTATTTAAATGCTTTGGAATAACATTTCTTGTTTCCACCACTTGAACAATTCTGGAGGTTACTACTGTACTTATATGTTGTATGGAATTTGATTGGGCCAGGTTTAGCCACCGAAGAACGAGAAGCCACACAACTTCCTTGGGTATGAATCTGTCAATGGCTTCTCCAAAAAGTCCCACGTTTCTTTTTTACTGTTTTGAGAACACTTTCCCGCCTCTATTTTATCAAAGTTTATGTTGAATATAGACTTGTTTGTTTTCTTGATACGGCTTTGTTTCCTTCAATAGATTGGACTACATTTTTATCTATGAACACGGATCCCATGACTTCTGATGTTGTGGCCCCTTCTCCTTGGACAATATTCGGCTGTTCAAATGGTAACAACCTTCTTATGTTATTTTGTTGCTGAAGTACCGGGATTGATTTTTGTATTTGATTGCAGGTTTGCGGCTTTTTAAAGAAACAAATGATGGAGATTCACTTGGAAAGGTATGCATTTGGTTCATCTGTATTGGACTTCTTCAGTTCTTCTGGCTTCATATTATTTTATGCCTTTTTTTTCAGCTTTGGGATGAACATCCAGCCATAATGGCAGTGGGCGTGATTGATGCATATACTGAAGCTATATTCCAAACAATCATGTCTCTTGGTTCATCAAGATCAGAGTACTATTCTCTTTATCAGATTCTGATGGCTTATTTATTTAGTATTTGTATTTGTAAATTTGTTCGTTTTTGTTTTTTTGGATGGTTTTTGTAAGTTGCTCCTATGCGATTTTTGCAGGTGGGATTTCTGTTTTTATCGTGGCAAAGTGGTCGAACACATAGATGGTCATAACGATATTGTTCACAAACAACTAAAAAGCGACTGGCTGCCATGGTTAGATTTTGGATCGCCTATAAGAAATGTCTTTAGATTCAAGTTTTTATGTTAGTTTGTTGCGAAAAAAGTGAGGTGCTTGTCTTGTTAGGGGAACGATAAGAAGAGATCTATTGCTGCGACGATATTGGAGGAGAGAGGACGATGGAACTTATGGTGATGTGGTTGCCCAATAATATCTTTTTATTTCCAAGAAAATGACATCGATTTTTAATATATTTATCTTTCAATTCAGTGATATTGTACCATTCTGTAATTGATAAAAGATGTCCACCCGAAAGAGGATGCATTCGCGCCTGCATTAAAAGTAATGTATGCTTGGAATTCAGACACTATCATCTTTTGTTTCCTTAGTTTATCAGCTGAGACCTGACCTGTCATTTATGTAACAGGTGGTGGATATGTAATTTCCCCCGTAAATGATGGAAGACAATCTGTAGTAAGGCATATGCTCTCTATTGATTGGAAATTTTGGCAATCTTATCTTTTTTCATCGTCCGCGAAGTATATAACCATAAAAATGCTGGGCAGAATAGCAGGTATCCAAGTCTCCAGACCTTTCTTATTATTATTCCTACACTTAATGCATCCATGCATGTAAAACGTGATATTTACGTAAGTAATCTATACCTATTACATTGTAGCGCTACGAGAATACTTTAAAGCCAAAATGGGGAATTGGCAGATATGTGATCTGCCGTCTGGGGAATTGACCAGAGAAGCTAGAACCAGCGATTGCAAGAGTAAGGAATCGACAAAAGAAGCGCAACACAAGGGTGAAAGCACCGGTGGCGGTCGTAGAGATAATGAGCTACCGAATGCAGCATCAAAAGATTTAACAGTCGGTAGATCCTTCCTTGAGCTGAATGATGCATGTGACGAGTTTTTCGATGTCCCCGAGGAATCTGAACGCGACCCTTTGGAGGCAGTTTGGCCATCTGATGCCTACTTGTACACTCAGGTAGTAGACTATGTGCACTTCATTGCTACACTTACTGCAGTTGTCAAAGTAGAGTATATTGCATTGTTGATGGGGAAAAGGCTTCCAATTTGCAGAAAAAACTGAATCAAAATGCAGTGCAATCAAAATATATAAGATTTAAGAAGTATATAGACTGTGAATGTACATGGTGATTTTGGGACTGGGTCCTATTCCAATGAAGAGACCATGAACTTTCTTGGGTGTCCAATAACTGTAGTAGTAGAATAAAACTTGCGGGAATGTGCCTCTGCAAAACCATATCTGTACTTGCGTCCTATACAGGATTCCATTACTCTCCTCTCACATCCACTAGTACCCAATAAACTTGTACTCAAACAGTCCGAGAACTAAATTTAGGATGCATTACTTTTTCCTTAGAATTCAAAGAATGACCATCCAACAGGGTATGCCATGTAGATTTTTGTTCAAATATAATAAAAAATATAACATTACTTTCCTTATAGTCAAATGTACCCATGTAAATGGTCCGGTGGTAGCACAATGTGCCTACCACTCAAAAGATCAGGGTTCAAATACCCCCTTTGTGGGGGTTGTGTTAGGTAGTCGACAACCATTGTAAAAACTAGTCGAATCTTTCAACATGGATTTGACCAAGAATCCATGTAGATGACCCTACTTATAGTTGGAGAATGCTTTGCCTTTTTTATTATGAAAAATGTAAGAAATACAACCCTTTTAAAGCCTTTCAAAGATGCAAGTGTGTGCCCTCCGAAGAGTACGGTGTTTCCTTCACTTAAAGTAGCCAATAACCTGCAAGGGATCATGTCTTGACACATCATGTGCACATGCTAGCATCTCCCATTGCACTTGTATGTTCGTTCCTTTTGCATCAATTCACATGATTCACAAATCTCTCCAATCCGTGGCCGCCTTCTTGCACAATAAGAATATATGCTACAAATCTCCTTGCCCTCCCATCCAATACCACATACTGTGCATGCATTGTTAGAGCCCAACCTCGCTTGTCTTCTGGCCATATAGTATTAGTAACCAGCCTCTCATTTCTTGTTCTATGTAGCAGAATTAGAATGCATATCAAACAAGCAAATTAGCAAGCATAGAAACAACCATGATAGAAGGAATACGAGGTTCACTCGTAATTGAGCTACACCCTCATGACGATGGTGATATCTTTCAATATAGTAGAGGAACAGTAGTAGTACATAGGATACATAATTAATCCTGACCCTAAGGTGATTTATATAGCATCCTCATACATATAGCTCCTTTAATCACAATACTATTAGGATCTATAAGAACTACCAAATCACAAATCAATCATTATGATTTATTAAATGATTTTCTTTCGAAGCCTCCACAAGGTAGAGGATGCCCCTACCACCCCCACCCCCAAAACAAAAACTCGCAAGGTTTGTTAACTGAGTTGCTAGACCCTTGTTTAGACGTGGACTTCAACTGTCAGTGGTGAGGGTAGGTTTTTTACTTCATCTTCAAAGGTGCATGTTGTTTCCAGAATAGATCAAGAGCCAACTACTCACATGCAGCTACTCGTACACTTTGTCTTCAAAGGTGCTCGTTGTTTCCAAGACAGATCAAGAGCATTGTTGTAAAAGTTGGTCGACTAGGCTGACTAGTCGAGTTTGGGGGTAGCCGACTCGACTAGGCCTAGTCGACCATTAGTCGGTCAACCCAACTAGTCGGTCGACTTCTACATAGAGATTTTTTATTTTTATTTTTTTTAAAAGCAAACTTATTCTAATATGCATAATGTTATATTTAAAGTCAATCACTTCTTTTGTTTCACTATGTAAATATATAATAATATATGTATAAAAATGATTTATATAATTAAAATAATTTAAAAAATTCAAAACTGACTAATGGCCGACTAAATCTGATTCGTCCGACTGCTGATTAATCCTTAGTCAGTGACCCTGCCGATCGAGTACTGACTACTGATTTGTGCAACCTTAATCAAAAGCCAACTACTCACATGCAACTACTCGTACACTTGAGAGAGAGACAACCACTCAATTTAGCAATAAGACTAACACAACAAAGTCATTGATCCTTCCATTTTAGAATGGTGTCATGAATTTAAGAAGTCAAATCCCATCAAAGTATCTGGACATTGCCCCCTACATAGTACATGTCCTCTGCAATCGCAACTAGTTAGGGAAAAACCTCCGAGAAACCACTCTCCTTGACCAATCATCCGATCCAAATTTGAAATCCTCGTCGTTCTTTAGCCTTCTTTCTAAGAATGGTCCCATTGTAGAAAGTAGGCACACTAAACCCCTTTAGAACATTAAAGAGCTCTTTGACAATCAAGTTCTGTCCAACTCAAGGCACCTCTCATAACATGCCTCCAGAATTTTACGACACAAATTTCCCCTCCCTTCCAACGACTTCAGAACTCACTTTTTCAACATCATGTCATTCAATTGCATCAGGTTCATGACCCCTAGGCCACTGCCCTGTTAGGCCTACACACTTTCCACTTGACCAGGCAGGTGTGATGCCCTCCTTCCTTCATCCTCTTCCTCATGAATCTCCTTTAGATCCAATTGGTTGCTTCTCTATCGTTTTCAACCATCTGAACACTAACAACAGCAACAACAAAGCTTTTCCCACATTAAGTAGGGTCATGGACTCTTTGCCTCCATTCAGATTTGTCTTGGCTTATTCTTGGGCTTAGATCCAAATAACTAAGATCCTTTCAGATAATCTCATCCCAATACTTCTTGGGCCTTCCTTGCCCTCTCTTAGTTGACTCAACATCCCAAATCTCCCATCTTTTAACTGATGCATCAATCGACCTCATCCCATCTGAACACTAACATATAGAAAAAAGTGGCATCCAAAGGTAATAAACACAATGGTACTAGATGTCTGTCACCAAACAACTTTGATGTCCATCATGAGCTTCCACTCCTATATCCATCATCAGATCCCAACCCATCGATCTTGTTGTGATTGAATCGCGAAAGCATGCACAAACTCGATCAATCACATAAACTTGAAGATACAATGATTTACAAGGTTCACCTGTAATTGAGCTATATCCTTGGGCGGCGAAGATCGGACGAATACACACGGATTTACAAGGTTCACCCGTAACTTGGCTACGTCCTTAGGCTGCGGCGATCAATTTTTACTATGTTGAGAAAATAGAACACACAATGTGCATAGAGCATTAACCCTAGGGAGTTTATATACTAGTCCTGTAGAAAACAGATTGAGAAAGTCATACAGATTCGAATACCCATACAAGAAAATTTTTCAGGATGGTTGTTGCCCCTAACTTAGCGTGCTCACCAAGATCCAATTCAGTATGTCATTGACAACTAAATCTACTCGTTAACTAGCACTCCCTTGATGATGGAGTTGGGTTCTGATTGTGGACCTTCGATCCTTAGGGGTTATTGGACGTAGTCTGACGATGAACGTGGACTTCTTAGAAGGATACTAAACTCGCCCAAGATTGAGTTTGAATACTAATGTTAAGGGTCAAGATTTTATGGTGGATGTTTTGTAGAGGGAAAAGTAATGTTAGGCATTTTGCACAACTTTTGATATTATGGATGTTGCATATCTTATGTGTTAGAACAACCAAGAAGATATCACACACTTTTTCTTCTACTATGATCCTATATAGGAAATCCATAAAAGGGTAAACTTGGCTTGGATGGATACTAGAAGTGCGGAGAGTTGTTGGAGTAGCTTGGGTTTGACAACTTAATAGTCTAGATGAGAGAGAGAAGCCTTTAGCATTTTTGTGGTCTTATGTGGTTAGCCCAGTACAAGTTTTTTGCGAGGAGCATTTATATGTAGAATATTGTAAATCGTGAGTGACAGTTGTTATACTTTTTAGTTTGGAAGTAATTAGCTCACGGGTGGGCATTTTCAAGGATGTTTCCGCATTACATTTAAAAATAAATAAAAAGTGAATGCTTTTCAAAGATGTTTATGAGAGTTCGGCACAGAGGGATTAGCTTGTGCATTATACAATAATAATATCCACATAAAATATTTTCAAACCATAGAGTTAAGAGTTGAGAAAAGTAAGCCACAAATGCAAAATGATTTTTTATGTGGAGACCCAAGCATATGAAAAACACAACATAAAACATTGTTCTAAATTTTCCCTCCGCGCTCTTGGTGAAGCTTGCTTCTACTATCCCCTTACTACTTTAAACCGAGGGTAGCACAACCTCTTGTACAACGTGTACCCTTCATTGGACAACTCCCAAAGGAAGATTTTATATTTCTCAGAGAAAGAGATCCAAAATTTGAATGCTTATGTACAATATACTAAACATAAAATAATTTAGCAAATAAACTTGAATTCACAAGCTTACCGAACTTTCAATGCAAAATCCGCTTGAGAATGATGATGATCAATATTGAGACGGGAGCACATGGAGCTTTGGATTGAAGAGAGATCGAGAGTGCAGAATCACAGGGCTTTGAATATGGCAGAAAACTTCTCTTTCTTTTCTTTTGAGAGTAGACAATGTTTCTCTTGGTTGTTTATCTCAACAATGACCGTTAGGGTCCTATTTATAGTGTTCAACCTCGAAGAGTCGTTGGTAAGCAAACATGGAAATTCCAATGTCATTGTTTTCAAAATCAGAATTAATCGATTAGGAATTTGGGTTGATCGATCATAACGTAAAAATTGATTAATCATGTTTATAGTGTTGATTGATCATTTTAGGATAGTTGAATAGTGATTTAAAAAGTGATTGATCATGATCAAAAGTTGGTCGATAAAAGATTGATTGATCAAATCAAAAATAATAATCGAGGATTGATCGATCATTGTCAAAAATTGATCAATTAGGGATGATCGGTCATGTGTCAAAATGATCGATGTGTCTAAAATTTGATTTTATGAAATTGATGACTCTGGTTTATTTTTCTTGTCGATCACGAATATACAAAAACAATATGATTATTTTTCAACACAAATAAAAATTATGTAAGTCGTCTAACTCAGCAAAACTTGCAGAAGTTCCCCTCAGTATTCTTTACTTGTTCTTAACCTCCAAAGTCTTCAAATCTTCCCTAGAAATGTATTTGAGCTTTTGGAATCGAGTCTTGAGCTTTTTAGAGCAAGATTCTTTAAGCTTGTGTCATTTGGAATCGTGCTTTATAATTTGATTCAACTTCATAACTTTCTCTACACTTTCCATCATTAAGCTTCTATTGTTGAAAAATCAATCAAGCTATAAAACAAATATACAACGAAGTCATTAGTAAAATCTAAGTTCATGACAATTTACCATTGCATTTTAAAAAATAATAATAATCTAGCCATTTGATAATGCCATTTGCAAAAGAGGTCGGCTGATGCACTAAAAGATGCGAGATTTTGGATGCACTAAATACGATTGGGATATTTGAGGCTTACGCCTCAGCTTCGCCTCGAGCGCCTCAGGCGAGGCTGAGGCATACGCCCATTAGTATAGACCTGAGGCGTGTGCCTCGGAGCGCTTTGGGCCCGTCTCGCCTCGAGGCGTACGCCTTTGCGCCTCGAAGCGCCGCTTTTTAAAATTTCGCAATTGTATTTGAACTTTGAACAATCATAGTTGTAGTTCGTAGTTTATATTGAACTTTTGGACAATATATTGCAATATTTTGTGTTGTTATTTATTCTAATTTATTTTTCTTTAGTTTTAATTTTCTTTCCAAAAAATTGAGGCTTATGCCTCGACCGCCTCGAGGCTTATGCCTCGCCTCACATTTTGGGAAAACGCCTCGGACCACCTCGTGCTTTTTTAAACCTTGACTAAGAGAGGGCGAGGAAGGCCCAAGAAGTGTTGGAATGAGACTATCCGAAGAAATCTTAGTTATTTGAATCTAAAATTGAGAATGACCCGAAATAAATATGAATAGAGGCAAAGAATCAGTGCAACTGACCGTACTTAATTTCGGAGAATGCTTTATTGTTGTTATTGTTGTTGTATTCGATACAGGTCGTGAACCAGTGGTAATTCATTTAGTCTGAAAATGTTTAAAGGCATCAGTGTATCTTCTGAAATATCATCACAAAACCCAAAATGATACAATTCTTCTGCAAATACCACATAGAATGAGTTTTGTGCACCGGACCTATCCCCTCCTTTTTTTTTTGAAATTTGTTACTATTTCTTGAACATTAAATTACTAACATCTATTTTTTTACTAATCTATGATAAAACTTCCCGAACCATCCGCAGGAGCAATGCCCGAACAAGCTAACTCCTACATCCAGTTTCGTGAAAAAGTTGCATGATCTTGCAGGTTAGTTTTCATGTCACTGTAACTTGCTCAGAATTATGTTGCATTTAACCACATTCATTATCATCGTCATTATGCTGTATGATTTGCATTGATTTGATTTAATCCAGTGCAAAAGAGGATCCATAGCGATGTGCACGAAGCAGGAGAAAGTACATCGTGGATTTATGGAAATACTCTTCCCAAAGACCCAACATGCAATTCACTCTGCAGTTGGGCAATGACAGATCCATCGACTTTTCTTGTTAGGGGATCAACGTATCTTCAGGATCGCCACAAGGTAAAAAAATTGTAATTGAAATCACCCTAGTATTGTTAACTCGGGTCGGAGATTATGATATATGTTGATTTATGCCTTGAATGCTCACACCTCAATTTGCATATATCACATATTTTAAATGGATCTTGTCAATGATCTGATTAGATTAAGCCTTGAGATTGTAATGCATATTCTTCCAGGAGAGTCATATTCTTCAGGGTTTTGACCTTGTACTTGTTATTCTGATAATAGAACTCAGTTTTCTACCTCCACTCTGGAGGTGGGTTTTTACACTTAAATCTCTATCTTCTCGTTGTGATCAAATCGGTTTCCAATAATTAAGTTGTATGTTATTTCATTAGTTATATCTAGATAAACCCCTTTTTATTCTACCCCTCTCAGATCAAAGCAAATGGCACGCTTATGCAAATGGTAGCAGCCGATTGGCTAAAATCTGATAAGCGAGAAGATGATCTCGCTGGACGTCCAAACAGTATTGTTCAGGTATGTTCAGGAGCTTTTTTAATTAGATAACGGTGATCGTATGATTTCCATCTTACTTGCAACTTTACAAAATTTCATCAGAAATACGCGTCGAAAGGTGGGAAAGTGTTCTTCTTTATTGTTAACATTCAGGTAGATATTCTCCTCATTAATCATTATCAGAATGGCAAATGAAAATAGTTCGTATTGTGAACCTAAATCATTGCATCAGGTCCCTGGGTCGACTACGTACAGTCTGGCATTGTATTTCATGATGGAGGTTCCACTTGAAAGCGTTCCCCTGCTTGAAAGTTTCGTAAAAGGAGACGATGCTTTCCGTAATTCGAGATTTAAACTCATACCATATATATCGAAGGTCAGCATGCATGTCGTTGGTATTTTCCAACGTTTTTTTTTTGCAATGGTATGGGACTTTCGTATGGAATCCCTGCACTGTAGAAACATGTAAAGCAATTCCTTTTCCGTGATTATATAGGGATCTTGGATTGTGAAGCAAAGCGTCGGTAAAAAGGCATGCTTGGTTGGTCAGGCGCTAGAAATAAATTACTTTTGTGGCAAAAACTACATAGAGGTAAGAACAATGTATATTTCATTTTAAAGTTCGTGTGAAATCGAGCATAATGGTTTTAGGATAATTACACCCATACTGAGTAATCTGCAATTACATTCATAACCCTGCATAATCGTGAATTACACGAGAAACCTCGGATAGTCACTCCGTCTCACATTCATAACCCTTCGTTAGTTTTCCCTTTAACTCAACCATATCATTGAGTTAATCTAATCTTTATTCCATCCAACGGCTACTAAAAAATTAAAACAAAAATAGAAAATACCCCAACACCACCTCCCCTTCCTTCTTCAACATCCCTCCCCTTCCTCCATTGAAGCTGGTCTGCCCCTGCTCCCTGCCGTCGAGCTCCTCCTAGAAACCCCCTCCCTCCTACATCCCCGATCCCCGTAGTGCCCAGCTCCTGCTCCTCCTCCGAAGTCCTGTCTCCCTTGCCGCCACCCCTGCTCCCCCGTCCCCTTGCTCAAAGAAACCCCCCACTCTCTCATGAACCTCGCCTCAGCCCCGGTGCCTCACCCGTTCGAAGCCTGCCCCCTAGTCAACGCTCAGCTCCTGACCGATCGACAAGCCAAGCCCCACCCAGGTTGAGCCTTGAAAGCCTACCCACGAGACTCACATGCCAAGAGAAGTGGAAATCGGGGAGATGGGTGGAGGGCGGTCGGGGGGGAGGGGGCAGAGCGACCGGCGGCGGAGGAGGAGAGCCTTGACGGTGAGGCTGTCGCGGAGGCCGTCGGGGATGGACTCGAAGTGGAAATCGGGGAGCCCGTCGAGGGAGGAAGGCCCCCTAGATTTGAGGAGGCGCCTGTGGTTGTAGTCGGTGTTGACGAAGGTGATGTGGAAGCCCTTGGAGTGGAGTACGAGTGCGAGCTTCAGCATGGGGTTGATGTGGCCCTACGAGGGGAACGACACGCAGAGGGCATGGCATTTGCTGGAAGCCATGAGTGATGTTCTCGCAAAGAAGGTATTGTGGCGTTCGGTGTCAAGGGCTCGGTATAACTTATAGCAGACGAGTGCAGACACAATCATCGATGGGTGCTATAAAGGGCTTCGAGGTCAGGGGCGGCGGCGGAGGAGGAGAGCCTTCGACGTGAGGCTGCCGTGGGAAACGAGGGAGGGCTTCGAGGTCAGAGGCGACAGGAGGATGATGGAGGATGCAGTATGGGGAGTGCTTCCAGGCCATGGGAGAATGGAGTGTCATTTTGTAAATATAACATATTTTGAAGCAGTGTTCAGGAAATCGGCCGAGTATACCGCATACTCGGCCGTATACTCGTATTCAGTAGCCTTGGCGCACCGAGTATGGTCAAATCGGCATCTAGGCGGGTAAGGCCGCATACTCGGCCGAGTATACCGTATATGCGGTCGTTTATGCGGCCGATTTTCAAATAAACTTTTTTTAAAACCTTAACTTAAGTTCGGACATCCGACTTAACGCTCTTTCAATTGATGTTTTTGCTCACTTGACTCTATTATCCCAATAGTTTTGTTCCTTGTACCTTCAATTCTTTATTATTATAATCAAGAATATAATATTTAGAGGATATTAACATGATATTAAAAATTTATTTATATTTTTAATAATAAAAAATACCAAACCGTATAAAACTGCATACTCCCCGCATACTCTCCCGCATACCGCATACTCTCTATGCAGTGACCCCTCCGACTGAATACCGCATACCGCCTTCCTGAACATTGTTTTGAAGGGTAAAATGGTCCACATCTAACTTTTTCCGTCTGAGTTAACGGAGATTTGAAACGGAATTTGACACAGGGTTATGTCATGTAAAGGTTAAGCATTACTCGGGGTTCTTGTGTAATTCACGATTATGCAGGGTTATGAATGTAATTACAAGATTACTCAGGGTTATGGGTGTAATTATCCCATGGTTTTATTAGGAACAAATCGTTAAGAAAACACACGCACAAACACAATACACAAGGATATATAGTGGTTTGGCAATGTGCCTTCTATGTTTTTTTTTTGCATGAAAATGGTATTGGACTACTATGATCGGCAATCTTCAAGGACATCTTGAATACCGAAAGGGTAGGGTTACAGGGTGATATGAAATTACCTATATACCCCTTGGATCGGTAAAGTTGATCCCACACATACAGTGCTTATCAGTCTACACAGGAGAAAACCAACATGTGTGTTTTTGCAGCTTGGGGTCGATATTGGGTCCTCAACCGTCGCACGGGGAGTTGTAAGCCTTGTTCTTGGCTATTTGAACAACCTAGTGATCGAGATGGCATTTCTGGTGCAGGTAAGCACTCAAACTGTTTCTGTCAAATTTTTAGAGAATTATAAATAAATAAATCGTAGTACGGCTTGGCTTTTGCCTCTATTGGTTCGAAATGATATATGAAAATAGCGATAACTTGAAAAATAAAGCGATTGAAATCTGCTTCAAGAAGTTTACAAACAGTTCACTGATGATTCAGGCCAACAACGAAGACGAGCTCCCGGAATTTCTTCTTGGAACCTGTCGTCTAAATCATCTCGATGCAGCGAAAGCGGTTCCAGTAAAACCATGGTAATGATATACAATGATGGAAAGAATGATCTCTGGGCTTTATTCGTGACACAAAAGCAAATAGATGCTGTTTATGTATTCAGGAAAAGAAGAAGGTGGAAATCTTTTATAAAAAGATATTCTTGGTGTCATTTTTCATAATTTTTTTGATTTGGTATACTGGGAGGAAGTTTTGTCATCAACTTTCTTGAAGAGAATCAGGCTCTATTGAGGTGTTAAATTTTGCTTGTGGTGACTGAAACCAAACCAGTTAAACTGGTTTAGATTCATTTCGCAAATTGAGCCATCGCGGATCATACACAAAACAAGTTATGTTGGTCCCATTCCAAGGCAACAAGTCGCAATACTCCTACGACATGCTAAATCTCTCCATCATCTATGCTGATGGGGTCATTGCATATCATGTTATCACATATCGTGTCATCGAGTCCAGTAACCATCCTGAATCTGACTTCTTTCTTGAGAAGCATTTTGACATGTCCTTCGCATACTATGGTGGAATTGTTTGGGTTTGAAATCGAATTTCAGTTACCCTCCATGTTAGGTTGATTCGATGTATATGCATGAATCGGTTTTGTTGATTTCTATATGGGTTACTCCATTTTTTACCAGGGATATGTTAGTTATTTTACTCAACTTTCCTTTTGATCCTTGCCCAAGAGTTGCAGTATAAAAGAGCCCTCTGGGGCAGTCACTCATTGTACTTCAAAAGCTTCGTGAAAGAAAAAGAAGAAAGCTCGGTGTCAGCTGTGGACATAAGCACATTGTTGAATCAGGATAAATCTTCATGTACATGTTTCTCTTTTTTAGGGATATTTACACATAACCCTGAGTAATTTCATAATTATTCCAAGAACCCTCGATAATGACGAATTACATACAAGACCTTGAATAATGCTTAACTCTCACACCCATAACCCTATGTTAATTTTCATCCAATTTTTTGTTAACTATGATAATATCTGTCAAGTATTTTATATTTTATACCCTTTAACTTTCAATTGTTTACAAATAAGAGCATTACCCCCTTCCTCCTCCAAGCAGCACCCATCTACTCCAACCGCCTCCTCACCTTCGTCCTCCAAGCAGCAACCAGCTCCTCCGACCATCTCTTCCTCCCCTCACCCCCACCCCATGTCGGTGCCCCCGCTCACCTGCAGCCCACCATGCCCCAGGTCGGAGCCCCCCTACCCCATCGTTTGCACCGTCGATGCCCCCCCCCCCCCAAACCCCTCCCCTGGCCTGCGCCTTGCAAGTCCAGGTCTCGCACCTCTACCTGCAGGTCAAGGTCGTCCCCTCCCCCCCCCCCCCCCCCCCCCCCAAACACACACCCCCCTCGTGCCTCCGCCTACCCTCGCAAGCTCGCCTACTTCCATCGTTGCTTGTCGCACCCCGCGAAAGACTCCATGATCGAACCCACCTCTTCCCTCCTTCCTTTTCTTTTTGATTAATCTCAGTTGTTAGATCACAGATTAGGTTAGATTAACTCAACCATTTGGTTGAGTTAATGAACTAAACTAACGGAAGGTTATGGGTGTAAACTGGAGCAGATATTCAGGGTCTTGTATGTAATTCATGATTATCGAGGGTTCGTGGGGTAATTAAGAAATTACTCAGGGTTATAGGTGTAAATATCCCTTTTTAGTCGTTCTGCTTGTGTGTTGCTGATCAGATGCATTCCCAACACCCCTTTATCTCATTCCCTTCCATAAATCTTTGATAAAATAAGAGCCTTCTAAAAGGGCTTGAGAAGACTAGAGAAGTTGTTGAAGGAGACTGATAGGAAGGATATGACTTTGCTTGGTTTGAGCTTAGTGGGTGACCTCAATTCTATTTATTTAAGAAGAAACATTCCATGTAGCCAGCCTCACTTAAAGTATGAAAAAGTAGGTTGTTATTCTTTGGAAACCATCACTTTTCAATTTCAGAGAAAAGAAGTTCAAGATCGGTGGGCGTTCTAACTACATGCGGCATTGCTTCATCAGGTTTTCGCCCATAGCCAAAAACTCCACACCAGTGCCTCAGTAGTAGTCCATATTGTGTCTTAGTTCATAACAACAAGCTAAAATTAATCCTCAATAATATAATTGAAGATATAAACATGAAAAAATATCTAATAAAAGTTGAAAATTGGAGTGCTTTATATTACAAAATTTCATATTGTTGGAGCCGACGAAATAAATAAATTTTTTGTTAAGAGGATTTGAACGATATCATCGATAAAAGTGTTAGCATTAGAGTTGCTTCAAAAGTATGAATTGTAATAAAGGAATTGAACTCATAATCTAATAACAATTGAGTTGCATTCTATATAAATGGGGATAGGACTAAAGGTTTGCACTAGGGACGTATGTATTGAGGGTATAGATATTTCCATGCAATACCATAAGAGAAAAAGAGTGAGTCGAAGAGAGCGAAGGTACGAAGAGAATTGTACCTTGTTTTTCTTTTTAGTCAATCTTTTTCTTCGATGGTCATGAGAGATGAATTAGTGACGTCACGTTTTGTCTTCTTCTTCACATACTTTTGTTATGGCGATTGATTGCTCTTCAGTTTTATTCACCCAAAAAACCGATTTGGAAGATGAGGCGGTACCAATTCATTCCTATCAACAGGAGCATACATAGTCCAATCAAGGAGATTTAAGTAGGAATTTTTGCACGCTACGAGCAAGTTGGACGGTGCAGATCAGAAGGATTCTGTCGCAAGTCTTTAGATCGCACAAAGTTTTCTAGATTTAACCATTTTTGAGATAATATGTGGAGATCCCGTCCACTCAAGGTAGTAATAGATTCGTAATAGATGAAGACAACACTACATCGTGTTGATTTGATGGCAAAGTTCGCATGGAAGATGCATCATTCTCCATGAAACCCTTCAAAAAGAAGAACTACTTCACCTTATGGTAGCAACAAGTGAAGAACGTATACTAATGAGAGAAGGGCTTGTAGAAGCTCTCCATATAGTAGAGAAGAAGTTGAAGAAATTGAAAGAGCAGAAGGACATAAAGGATCTTGTGAATAGTGGAATAAAATTATTCTTAGTGAGTAACACTCCTCGTGAAGTCATTGGCATGGACGATCTGGCTTTGTTTTGGAAGATGCTCATGCGATGATACATGTAACGTCGCAGGCCCTAGAAATCGATCCGTTATCGGGGATTATTGGACCAGATAACTTGTTGGGCTTGGGCCTAACTGGAGCCCTAATCACAATCCAAACTACTTAAGTCCATATTGATTAATAGTAGCTCTCACTACTTATAAGTTGTTGTCACACTTTGTGATTACTAGATGTGGTATTATGTTTGGGGTGGTAAATACAATTTCAAATCTTTGACAGACAAATTATTACTAAAAAAGAAATTCTATGACCTAAAGATGGCCAATGGGACCAAGCTGGAGGCACGTTTGGATTAATTCGATAAGATTCTAATGGATATGTTCACATCTGAGGACATTAACGAGAAAGGACAATCTCTCTTTAAAGAGGATAAGTCAATGATCTTTTTGGGTTCTCTTTCATCTTCTTACAATCATATTGTGACGATGTTGCTCTATACCAAGGAGACCATCACATTGAACAAGATGGTTACTTAACTATTTATTAATGAGTCTCTACATAGTTCGATAGACGAGGCATCCAATAATAAACGCCACATGCTGACAACCAAGACAAGAGCATACATCCTAGATCAACGGAGATGAGGTTTTTAAAGGTTGATCTAAGTCACATGGTCCAATCAGGTGACTCTATTGTAACAAAGAGGGGCACGAGATTGTTTATTGTCTAAGACGTCAGAAGGAGAAAGGGAAGAAGTAAACATGCCATTCAGAAACAAAACAAGAAGATTCAACTACAATATGCGAGGAAGACTTGCTAATGCGTTCAAGAGAGAGAAAGACAAATTTATGATGGCTTCTGAATTGAGCATGTTCATATCATGTATGCTCATCCAAGAAACAGTTCAGTACGTATCATGAATGCAATGATAGCACGATCAAGATGCCAGGTGGAGAGGTTCACCCCCATCAAAGGAATAGGATCGGTCAAATTTCACATGTTTAATGGAGCATTACGAAATCCAATGGGTGTCAAGTGTCAACGCATTCTTACAATAAAAAAGAATCTGTTTCTCTAAAAATGAAGCATGTGTTGAGTCACCATTGAAGGAGCAATCAGTGAAACTAAGAAAGCATGTGTCATGATGCAAGGAATAAGGATGTCGAACATGATATACAAGCTCAAGAGAAGAGTCGTGACAAATGATGTCAGTCATTCCATGTACGAGTAGTACAAGAGAGTAGCAAGTCATCCACATCTCCACTAAAGAAGTGTACAACAAGGAAAAGCGAGCGGATTCAATTGTCCTTATAGATATCGTTAATCTTCTTTTTAACGAATCTTCTTCTCCGGTAGTCAAGAGAGATGACAAACGACTAGAGTCTTCTTTTTCTCGAACTTCTGTTGTGGTGGTTGATTGGCATCTGATTGGTTATATCCACCGGAACTGCCATCAGAACTGTGATATCGATATGTTCCAAACATAAAGTTTTTAAAAGAAACAGATAAAAACATAATGTTCGTCCTTTTATTAAATATGGCATGCTTATCTTCACTTGTTAGAGGACAAATTTTCAAATACATGCAAGGACAATATTGTAAAAATTAGGAGAATATTATAAAAATTGGACAATTGAGCAGTAGGAAAATAACATTTTTAAAAAGTAGAAAGTTTGCTTTATATTATTTGAATTTTATATGATCACATCCTTTATTATAAATAAATTTCTTTATTAAAATGTCGCCGATACGTAGCAAAATTTTGTTTTAAAAAGCCAATAGTTGTGTTTTTTCCCATCTATTTTTTATACTTTTATGATCTGAGACGTACTCAAAAAATAAAATAATGTTTTAACGATATATTTATTTTATTAAAAATATCCACTCTTTGTGTTGATATGTCTTCAATCCTTACAATCCGTTCTGCTGAACTCAGTTGAAGAATTGTTTTTTTGCACCCCTCCTCGAAAGGAGGGGCGAAGCCAATCGTAATCTATCGCAGCAAAATATGCGACCAGAGGAAAACGATGGTTGATCGATCATTAACCTCGAATGCTTTAACAACTCATTATTGACCAAATCTCACGATATAAAAGCCACGTATTGCGGATTATGTCGTGCTAGGATTACAAATTCGTGATTTTTCGCGTAAAATATGTACAGATAAAACAGCAACAAAGGCCCTGCCTGGTTAAGATGATCATAGGAAAACAATCCAAACACGTGGAGAAATCAATAGCTTCCATCGGTACCTGAAAGATGCTAAACCAGCTAACGCGCATTCGCCATGGGTTCGACGAGAATGCTGGTCATTCCAGAAGTCCAAATCAGTCAGTCCTTCGCAAGTCGCGTGATTTCGTGTTCGGTCATCCCAACTGCAGAACATATATCTCATCTCTGGCCTGCATAGGATCGCGAAAGGGCCATGATATCGGTTTGTTTGATGCCAAAGATGCGAGAGTGGACGACGGAGAAGTTGTCGTCTCCCAAACCATCCGACGAGCTGGATGATTTCTCGGTGTACGCTTCGGAGGAACTGTTTGCGAGAGTTGAGACAGTATCTACTGACAGTTGCTTCTCAGTCAGTATCTGCTGTCCAAACAGCATGAAAACCGGTGCTTTCATGCTGCTACTGACAGTTACGGCAGTTGTTGTGGGTGGTCGGCTTCGGTTATCGTCGGCCGGGAAAAAGCTCAGCTGCATTTTGTCGCACCGGAGATCGATCGAAGGTACGTCATACCGCACATGCCTGGCTCCCTGTATGCCTGCAGGAGCATGTTCCGGCCGATCACCGCTGGAGAATGCGGGAACGGAGATCCGCTCGTTTGCGGTGCACAGCTTCTTCAATGGCGGTAAGAAGATGTTGGTCACTAGCTCGACGAGCCACGGGTTCACGCCTCTCACGTTCTGCAGCAGCTCCGGCTCGTCCCAAGTCACCTGCAGGAACACAGTTGAGTTGATTACTTCCTCATCAAAAAACATTTTCGATTGAAAATCTATCAGTCCGGTTTTCGATCAGCAAAATCTATCTGAAGTTCTGAACAGAGACAGTTCAGATTGGAAGATCGATCAGCAACCTGAAGGATCCTCCATGGAGAATTGGGCCATCTTGCAGGATCAGCAACGCGAGTTGCGGCTATGGTGCCCATGAACCAACTGATCCTCGACGAGTCTTCGGTCTCGAATGCCATCTTGAACCTCATACCGGCCCTCCATCTGATCTGCATTGCATCGACAACCATGGATTCCCCAACACAGAATTCCGGTGTGCCTGCTCTCGGGTAGTAAGCCACCTCGAAGGGCTCCTCGCGGGCAGCACGCATCGCTGCTTCAACGACGGATGCAGCGGTCAGTCTCCCCTTTGCGCTTACGCCGGATCCTCTCATCGGAGCAATGCAGGTCCAGGAACTATCGACCCCTCTCTTCGCTCGTCGGATCCCAACGCAGAGATCTCCATTGTCTGCTCTCAAGAACACTACAGAGTCCCCTGCGACGAGCTTCTTCCTGTTCACGAAATTGCTCCACCCTGTGGTCAGCAGATGCCGGCGAGGCGTGCCACGGTAGATGTGTCGAAACTTCCAAATCTCACCATGAACATCCTTAACGACGACCGTCTGGACCGGTGGATCGGCCGAGTAATCGAGCATGGGGAAGATGGTCTCTGCACAGTACCGTGGAACAGAGAATCCACCACCATTGTTCGCATCTGACTGCGTGAGCGTCTTCGCGAATGACGGCGGTTTCTCCCCCAATTCGTCTCCGGTGATCTGACCACACCCCAGATCGAAACCAGGTTGCTCTGTTCCGATGGGAACCAGTCCCATCTTTGCAAACACCTCATCGGTATCTCTATCAGCCATGAACTTGATCGAACTCACCCTGCACCGGATCAATGCAGGGATCCTCACCTCTCCCCCAAAGTCCACCGGACCTCCTGCGTGCTCCGCGTGCCCCTCCGGGAAGTAGAAAACTGTCGAATTCACCGTGGGGATCCCCGTCATCCCTCCGGCGCATGCGTGCCAAAGCTGCGCATCCAAACACTTCTCCGACGCCATCAAAGAAGCAATCTTTCTCTCCAGAAACAGAGCATAAACCGATCGAAATCCCAATGCTGTTCCTCCAACAGCCAAACAAGCAATCTCCTCCCTGAAACAGAGTTCACCGATCTACACCGCGATGTGGCACAAGTTCTTCGATACTGGTATCGATCTTTCTCGGTGTAAACTTTTAAACAAGGACTAGCCGCACAGCTTGTTGCCCGCTTGTCTCCTTCTTCGGTCTAAACTTTTAAACAAGCAGTTTAGTATGTTCTTCAAATAGTGGTGTTTAAAGCAAACAGAAAGAATCAAACAAGCAATCCCCTTCTTGTTCTTCGATTTTGTTTGAAAAATTCTACAAATTCCTCAGACTGAGCTGCAAAAAACAGGCGAAAATTTTGAGTTCTTACCTATGTGAACAATCATATGAAGGTAAATAGGAGAGAAACCGAAGAAATCACTCATATGTACATACACAAATCCAAAAATTACCACAAGTCCAACCAACCCGTTCACTCATCGTCCATTTCCCCTGGGGAGGTTAACGATCATGAGTAGATTCCTGGCAACAAAGAACCAAACCACATCAATCTAAACAACAACGGATCTAAAAAGGAGAGCAAAAGAACAAACAGATCAAACAAAACGAACAGATGAGATCCATTACCTGAGCCCCACTCGGAGCGAACATAAAACAGTGCCCACCAATCTGTTTCTCACAACCATTCAAAGAACAATAAAGCCCACAATGAGGAGAAATAATATCGGAATCTGCAACCTTCCACTCCACTGTTCTTCCACGGGTGAGCATTTATGTGCAAAATAACACGAAAGATCGCAGCTTTCTCACGTCTGCTTCAATATTTCCAACAGATGAGAGGTACCCAAGATCAGGAACGTGAGGAGGGGCCGGAATCCACCTCAGGTTTGGAGGGATTTGAGCAAAGATGGGATCTTTTTCAGAAGAACATATCGACCACATGTGGATGTCTTCGATGAGGTGCTGCTTGGATGCTTAAGGTGGGACTCCTTGGCATCATGAGGAGATTGGAGGGTGAGGAAGTGATGAGATGGTGGAGTTGTAGAGAGAGAAAACTCAGCTTTTTTAGAGAGAGGTTGGGAGGGAGAGAACAGTGAAGGGCCCTTTGGCTCTGGTCGCATTTTCCATTCTAGAATATGAGAGTAAATTTTAGATAATTCCCCCAATTTTATATGATAAAGGTAGATATTGCATGAACAGCAATTAGTAGGACGCAAATTGCAATATTTCCATGTTCTCGTCCTATATTTTTTTTTAGAATTTCCAACTATTATTTTATTGTGAAATATTGAGTACATGACTTTGGACATATTTTCTGCATACCATTCTCCATGTATGGAGTTACAAAGATCCACTGTTTCTTGGATCTGGAGATTTCTTTGGGCTGACGGTTCGATCTGGGCTGATTATTTGAGATCTAAGTACTCGATCACTGCTGACTTCTGGGATGTGCACGCATCCCCGGGTGATTCTAAAGTCTGGAAGACCATGCTCAAGGCGCGTTCCCTGCTGTGTTCCTCTGGCCGAACCCCCACCCTTCAACCGGGGGCCTCCTCACTCACAAACTTATCGTTCCGATTCGCATACAACCTTGTCCGCCACAGGGCACCGGTCGTTGCTTGGTGGAAGGAGGTTTGGAAATCCAAGGCTGCACCAAAACACATGTGCTGCCTTTACAGGGTCATTAATGGCAAAATTCCCACAAAGGATAGGCTTCTCAGGTTCGGGATTTGCCTTGAACCTGGTTGTCTTTTCTGTACTCTGCATCCCGAATCCAGGGACCATATATTTTGGGAATGTCATTTCACCTCACAGGTTTGGTCTGGGGTTTGTTCTGTGCTCGATTTCCCTATCCTTGCCTCGGGGGCAAGCATACTACTAGCCATCTCTGCCGCCTCAACTCTTTCTGATGCCGACTCGGCCTTAGGTGCGAAGATCAAAACTACCATTGCAGTCACCTCCTGGCACATCTGGAAAGAACGAAACTTGCGCTGGTCATCGACATCGCGGCGGTCCGCCCTGCAGCTCTGTTCGGCCATCACTGATGATCTCCGAATATTGTTGAACTGAAATCCAGTCTCCCTCTAATACCCCCCCCCCCCCCCCTATGGACCAAAAGTCGCCCTCCACTTGTTGGTTGGGTCCTCTGTATGTCTAATTCTACATGTTTTTTGTTCGGCCAGTTTGCTGGCCCCTTATGTACAACCTTTGAATTTCAATGATAGCTATACACACTTACCTGTTTCAAAAAAAAAGTTACAAAGATATCTTTTTGCAAGCACATGTGCATAAATAATCATATCTCTTTTAACATGGAGATTCATGTCAATAACTCGGATTTCCAATTTTAAAGCATGAGCCTCTGCTTCAAGGATCGACGTAGCCTTAGATGCAGTGCATTTGGCAGTGATAAGCTCTCCTTTTGAGTGCATTTGGCAGTGATAAGCTCTCCTTTTGAGTTGTAACATGTTGCTGCAATTGTTGTTGCATCGTTCTTAAAGGCAGCGTCCACCAAGATTGTGAGCTCTTTATTGCATGTGATTGTATTAAGCTTGGCATGGGTATCGACCATTGGAGATGATGGACCAAATTAGGTTCTATAGCATTGATTAGGGAAGTACAAATTTTGTTGATTGCAATAATGAGATCTGGCCTCGAATTGGGATGCTTCGAAATCCATCTTAGAATATGAATATTGACATCATATTAATACTTATTTTGACGGACATACATACAAATAGGGATTTGTATACTTGTATTCTTTTGACTCTTGCAATAATACATGCATCCTTAACTTTTATGCAATTACACTACTAACTTATATTCTTACAAAATTCACAATATTACCATTATGTCAATGTATTATAAAAGAGAATAACTAAGTATAATAACAGAAGTGCACTACTATGATTATCTTTAAAATATAGAGAGTTTCAGTGACACCGACATGTCCATTTATATCCTCGTAATTACACTAGGATCCCTTCATAATTGCAAATTACACCTAGAACGTCGAATAGTTACTACCTAATGCATGGCATGCCTTTATGTTATCTTCTGCCATACTTCATCAACACCAATGGAATGCAATAAATATCTATACTTATGTCCTTTCAAGTCAATCACATTTGTAAATGATGAACCTCCTTTCTTGTCGTCGCGTCTCCCGCATCCTCTTTCACTCGGCTACTGACCTTGAATGTCGTCCTCCATCTTAGGCATTGCTAACTATTGCTCGTCATGTTACTGGAGACATATCGAATCAAACATCACACATATAGAACAACCCCAGAAAAGAAAAACACGCATAATCACACAAGACAAGGATTTATAGTTGTTTGATAATGTACCTACATTCACTTGTTCACACCAAAATCCCATTATTTCTTGTGTGATTTGGAGTATAATATTTTATTGTCCCGAAGCCTCTTTTGTACTACAACAGAAATAAGGATATAGAATGCAATCCATCTCAACAATTCATGAATCATCTCTCAACCAATCAAAATCCAGGAGGAGGATCAGCTACCTCAACAACCCAGCTTGTCTTGCTGATATGACTTTAAATCCTAACCATTTGTTGGGCTGGATTGTTGATGTGGTTGAGCTGCATCTTGCCTTTTGAATGGTTGAGAGATGTTGGGTCGGATTGTTGAGATACCTGATTCACCTCCTAATTTTTGATTGGCTGAGAGTTGTTGGGTCGGATTGCTAAGTTGCCTGATCTGCCTCCTGAATCTGATTTGCTGAGAGCTGTTAGATTAGATTACTGAGAAGCCTGGTTGACCTTTTTAATATTGATTGGTTGAGAATTGTTGAGCTGGATTGCTGAATACGAATGGTGTTCTTCTACTGCGGTATAAAACATGCCTTAGGACCACCGCATACTACAATCCTGATCCTCATCCCATCTTTGTATCTACTTAGTATCATATGCATTCCTTCCTTCTTCACATAGTGAAAATCGATCGTCCTCGCTCAAAAACATAATCCAATACTTATGGGTGAACCTTATAAATCTGTGTGCCTTTGTGCTTTATTATTTGATCATGTTTGTACACATTTTATTCCGTGATTTGCAATAAACTGGTATCGGAACATTGAATTTTGTCTAGATCACCAAATAAGATGACATCACCAAATAAGATCGAGAAGTTCATAGGGAAGAACATATTTAGTCTATGATAGATCAAGATGTGTATCCTTATGAAGCGACAGGAAATCTGGATGTTGTTAGAGCAGGAGCAGGCAAAGGAACTCAAACCCTCTAAGTTGACGATGCATGAAGAAAAGTCACATTCAACGATCATGCTATATTCACCGGACGAGATTATTAAAAAAGTTGCCAGTGAGAATAACGTGGTTGGTTGGTGGTTAAGACTTGAAAGTTTGTACATGATGAATTTTCTGGCCAACGGTTGCTCTTCAAGCAACATATGTTCTCTCTCTATACGTAGGAAGGTATATCTCTTAAAGACAATCTAGATCGCTTAAACATTATTGATGGATTTAAGAAATGTAGATATTAAGATTGAAGATGAGTATGTTGCCTTGAATTTGTTGGTTTTTCTTCCATTGTTGTATGAGAATTTTGTTTAATCCTTATAATGGGAAGAGAATCAATAATACTATAGGAAGTCCACGTGAGTCTACATACGTGTGAACTTCGACATTCAACTACCAGGAGGCAGGACACTAACAGTGCAGGTTTGGTTATGACTCATGAAAAAAGCCATGCTGGTTTTGTCTATACAAAGATGGGAAAGCAGAAGTCCAAGTCAAAGAATCACAATACTAAGCAAATATGCAAATACTGCAACGAACCTAGATATTGGAAGAAGGATTGCCCAAAGAAGGATGACAAAACCATAGTTGATGGTGTGGCTCAGGGAGGCGCAGATTCTGAAGATGACATGGTTCTCACCATCATAGATCAGAATATGATGGATAGCACATGGATTCTTGATTGAGACAGTTCTTACCACATGTCTCCCAATAAAGATTGGTTCTACATCTATGAGAACATAGATGGCAGAAATATTATCACGGGGGAATGATGCAACATGCAAGATTGTTGGGATTAGCTCTATAATGATCAAGATGAATGATGGAATCGTGAGGACGGTGACAAAAGTATGTCATTTTCCCGATCTGAGGAGGAACCTGATATCCCTTGGAGTTTTGAACTCTAAAGGATATGTGTACAACGTTGAAGGTGAAGTCATGCAGGTTACCAAAGCTGGGGTTGTTGTCATTTATGGCAACAAGTAGAAGACCTTATATGTCTTGTAGGGGTCTCCAATTCCAAGGAATAAGTTCAAGCATTGTTTGGACTTTCTCAATATCAACAGTTGGCAGTAGCCCCAAGGAGTGTTGGCGGCGACACGATGATGCTCGACAAAGTTCTCTGATGATAAATTCACGGTGGACATTGTTTATGATTCCTTGAATCCTACTATTTGAAATTGGAGTGGTGGTTACTGTTATCTGAGTATTTGATCCACGATGAAGTCTAGTAATGGTTAATTCTGCTACTGGAGAGTTCAACTCATGGTGGAGTATAGTAATGGTTAATTCTGCTATATGAGAATCAAACCCCAGTGGAGTCTACTATTAATTAATTCTGCTATCGGAGTATTCAACTCCTAGTATAATAGTGGTTCATTATGCTATATGAGAATTCAACTCATGGTGGAGTCAACTAGCAGTTTTTTTTCTGATATCTGAGAATTCAACCCCGATGGAGTCTAGAGTGGTTAATTCAACTATACGAGGATTCAATTCAATATAGAGATTGTTGACATGACTTGAATCCTAGTCATTTGTTGGGTTGGATTGCTGGTGTGGTTGATCTTCATCCTTCCTTCTGATTGGTTGAGAGATGTTGGGTCGATTGTTGAGATGCTTGATTTGCCTCATGAATGCTGATTGGCTGAGAGATGTTGAGCCGGATGGCTAAGATGTCGGATCTGCCTCCTGAATCCTCATTGACTGAGAGTTGTTGGATCTGATTGTAGAGATGCCTGATCTGCCTCTTGAATCCTGATTAGTTAAGAGTTATTGAGCTAGATTGCTGAGTACAATTGGTATTCTTCTATAGCAGTATAAAAGGGACCTTAAGGCCACCACATATTGCAACATCGATCCTTATTACATCTTTGTGTCTTCTCAATATCCTCTATATCCCTTCTTTCTTCACATAATGTAAACCGATCGCTGCCACCCAAGGACATAGCCCGGTTACCGATGAACCTTATAAATCCGTATGTCTTCGTGATTTCTTGTTTGATCGTATTTGTGTGCATGCTTCTACGATTTGTAACAATGTCTGCTCTTAATCAATCAGAAGATAGGAGAAAGATCAATCACATAAGCAATCTCCTCCACCAGTTCGCAGACAATCAATCCTCATAGGATAAATGATGACAATCAATGATACATCTATACTTCTAAGCAACTTGCAAGTTCGTCCATGATCGTGAACAAACCCCTGCCTATATAAACTCCAAATGATTAGGATTTTAGTTTTCATGCAATATGTAATCAACTATAGTCACTTCCTTTTTTCCCACTTAGCAAAGAATGACCATTGTCATACACAAATGTATCCAGTTATGGATGAACCTTTTAAATCCGCATGTTTGTGTGAGCATTGAAAATTCATATGCTTCCGATAGAAATTGATATATAATCTCATATATATTAATACATGTACATGTCCAAAAATTGTGATGCAAGAGTGAGTTGTATAATATATAGGGGTAATGGTGGAAAATCCCATATATATATATATATATATGAATAGAAATATTAATATTAGACCGTGTCTTTGAATGTCATATGAATATCAGTTTAGAAAGAAAAATAAATAATCGAAAATCAATCTCGCAGCCCACACGGTATGAGACAACATTTGGGATTTTTATATTTCTTACCCAATACTTTAATGGACGACCATATAAACAATCATAGATGCCAATACAGTTATTGCATATTCTAAACTTTCTCTTTCAGGAAAAGGGAAACAGAGGACAGATGAGCAATAAATTGCACATTATGTACTTTTCTTTCTTTAATGATTGGTGCAAGGAGTAAAAGTTTTGATAGTCATTAAAAAAAGGTAAAATATCAGAAAGAAAACATAAGTATCTACAGATTACATTATCTCATTTTTTAAATGCAACAAAGAGGTGCCGAACTTTCGATCATAGAGTTTAACTTCGGCGTAAAAAAACCGTGAAAGCTTACAAATCTTGTTTTGAGACAAACTATAATAAAATCGAACATTTTTTTTATTTGAAAATGAAGTTCGTAATTGAGAATCATAAGATCTTTTTTGCAGTTTACCTTAAGGTTATATTTATTTGTAGAATAAACACTAAAATAAGGGATCAATTTCCCGTCCGATATTGTTCTCAAAAGTACAGTTATTCCCATCCATATTCTATTATTTCACCTTAATCCACCTTTATTCATATATTTATTCCACCTTATTTACCTTTATTCTACTTTATTATATTTATTCATATATTTCCAATTGAACAGAAAATAGATCATTATTATCGTTATTCTCCATCTTTATTCATGTTTATTCTCGAATCGAACGCCTCCTAAAAAATATTCTAATTTTTAAATTTGTTGAGGAATGAAGAATAACACCATGTTTTCCGAAAAAGGGAAGATAACTCACTTATTTCTAATTATATTTTACCCCTTCTCCCTAATATTTTGTTCAATTACATGATAACCCTCATGTGTGATGTGATGCATTATTGTGACAGAGGCATATGTGATGTGGTACAGAGGCATATTGGATAATAATGTTCGATAAGCATTAAAAATAAAAAATTATTCAAATTAAAGAAGTACAAAGCTCAATAAATACCACAAATTCTTTAACCTCAAAATTTATCAAGTGTATAAATACGAAGTTACATAAATAAATACACATTCATATGCATATATCAAACTCGAACTTTTATCGAACAAACATATGTTATGTTCATGTTTGTTTCGTTAGGCTATCGAACTAAAATTTGAAGTTCTTGTTCAGTTCGTTTAGAAATCAACGAATATTTTTCGAACTATTATCGAACGAACTATAATCTAATATGAACATTTCAATTCGAGTAGTGGTCCTATCCACGAGACGATTAATTGGGTTCTTTGCACAAGACTGGGCTTATATAAATTAAAATAATTACGTCGAGACAAAAAATTTTTGGTAAAAATAATATTCTTTCGTCACAATGGACTACAAATAGGGACATCCGAACGGTCCCGAAGTAGTTCTGCAGATTCTTATTCCCCAAAACAAAATGAGAATTTCCAGGGGTATCGTACCAATCGAAAATTCAAATTTGGGGTACAGGAAATAGTATATAGTACAGGAGAGAATCTGATATTATCCCCGCAACTAAAAAACGATATTAATATTCCTCACCTGTCTAATCGGACGTCCAAAATGACATCAGAATCTGACAGATCGACGGCCTAAAGTCAATCTTCGGGTATGACGCGTTGACGCCATTACACGCTCTACGTGGAAAGTGGGCTCCACCTCATGGCTTCTGACGGGCATTGGCCTTGTCTTGATGTCGTCACACTAGTGTGGGGCCCACATTGTCGATTTTTTTCGAAAATTGGAAATATTATGAATCTAACAAGATGTCGAGGAAAATTTCATATAAGATGACACGTTACTATGATCTTGATGGATAAAATAATTAATCAAACTCAAAAGCACCATCCAAACAATATTAAACTCGTCATTTTTTGAAACAAAATTGAATATTCTATTTACTTTGTGTTGTTATCCGTTGCTTATTAATTGCTTGAATTTAATTTCTAAATATAACATTTATCACGATCAAAGTTCTCCATTACTCGAAATTTGAGGAGAAAGAGGATGCAATTCGTTTTAGAAATCCTCAAGGGGCATCGCATCTCTTCTCTTCAATGGATTCATCTCCGTTGCATCTTTCAGAGTATATAATATTTCTTCTGCTGCAAAGTTTGTTGGTAACTATGGTTTGTGTATCATTCACTTGCATTTGAATATCCCTAGTTTGTTGAAACCTTGGTGAACATAAAATACATCTATTATTTTTATCTATATTGATGGATGCACGATAGTGTACGTTGGCTAGAAATATAAAACTATTTATACGTCACTAACAAGCATCCCATTTTACAAAAACCACACGCAGTTTACAAAAGAGATCACAAAATTTACAAAAAAAATATCGTTGTTTATAGACATTGTTGATACACAATGTTTGGTTGAAGATAAAAGTAAATACAAGAATTCCATTTGATAAAAATCATATGTAGTTTACTAAAGAGACCACAAATTTTACAAAAAATATCACAATTTACAAACATTGCTTCCATAGGTTGTTCGATGAAAACGAGATTTAGTATGAACTACAATGTATATTTTTCTAATTTGAGAACTAAACAAATACATCACATATTTAATACTCTCTAAAAATAATATGGTTGTGATGTATAACATATTTATTGTGTTCACAATTTACAACATCAAATATATTAAAAAATATAATTGTGACAAAATCATATCATTCTAGGAATACTTTCGACATGTACATCGATTAGTTAGCCACGATCAATGCATCATATATTTTAAGAAGCACAATTGCACTAAACACACAAATTTTCACTAAATTTGGGCTTTTTTCAAACATAAGTGATTATGCTTTTGTAACTTACAGCATGGGATTATAAAATATATAAAATGTTCAATGCGATGAATTTTACTAATTAATAGGAGTATAAATGAACCGAACCTGAGTGGATCTACAAGGTCGGGTTCAGCTTGTTTAGTAGGTATTTATATTCGGATTCATTTCGATTCGATAATATTAGAATTATGTTTAGGTTCGGTCCATTAAAGGTTCGATTATTCACTAAAATTGAACATAGTAAATATTACCTTGTTTCATGCACAAGCTAGGTCTTGTTCGATGAGACATCAGAACAAAATCTCCAAATATGTGGCACAAACACAATGCCTTGCATAATTTCACATAAGAAAATTATTTTTATTATATTAGATTTCATCTAGGTTCTTACAAATAATAAAATATCATCAGTGCACTATAAATTAAGATCAAATAAATATTTGATAAAGAAAATAGAAAATAAATATGTGATAAACTAAGATCAACTAAGATCAATAGTCTGTTGTTGGAAGGAGGAGAGGGGCATCATCGATCTGTTGCTGCTTGAAGGAGGAGAGGGGTGCAGCTGGCCGTTATTGGATGGAAGAGAGGGGGGTAGCTGACTGCTGCTAGCCTGTTGCAGGAAGCAGGAGAGGGGCATCGGGGGTCCGCTGCTACTGAAAGGAGAAGGGGTTGTCGATGCTGGAAGAAGGGGGCGACAGGCCGCCGATGCCAAAAGGAGGAGAGCAGGAGATTGGATGATGCTGGAAGGAGGAGAGGGAGGCGACACCGGCTGCTGTTAGAGGGGGCGGTGGAAGGAGGGGAGGAAGGTGGCATGCAATGTCGTATGATGGGGAGAAGGTGGGTTAGGGTTTGCAATTTTAAGGATTATTCTTCTAGGAAAATTTTCACATTCTATCCATCTGTTAAATTAGAAAAAAATCAAATGGTCCCTCGATATTTTTGATAACTGAACATAAAACATGATACAAGGGTTGTGGGCTTTGTTACCATTGTATAAGCTCTCAATTGTCAAATCATAATATTACATATATATATGTATGTTTATTTATTTATATCAAAGTATTAATGAATCGAACCTAAGGGCCTGTTCGTTTGGAGAATAGGCCCCGGAATAAGGGGCCTATTCTCCTTTCGACACGGATTTCTATGGTACGATTATTCCTCCTCATTCCATCTTATTTCACTCTTATTCCTATCTTTATCCCACCTTACCTACCTTTATTTTATCTTATTCTCCTTATTCCTATCTTCCAGCCAAACAAAGAATAGACCCTTGTTCTCCTTATTCTCCATCCTTATTCCTGCTTATTCCCAAATCGAACGGGCCCTAAGTGATCCTACCATTTCAAAGCTCGGTTCATTTATGTAAATGAACCCAAAGCTATGTCAAGGTAATGTTTGTAAATGTTTGAATCCTCGAATCAGACTCTTGTAGAATCAAACCTAAGCGAATATCGAACTTAAGGTTTTCTAACAGTCCTACTAATTAAGCATTAATTTATCTATATCCTATTTTAGGAAGCTTTGTTATACAAAAAATCGTCAATTATATCATGGTGGCTTTAATCTCAAATGCACACTTTCCATCAATGGCCGAAATTGACATCTTTTCAAAATCAAGGAAATGTGTCACCTCATTCGAAAGCCTTCCATCGAAAGTAGTATCCAATCTGAAATTATTTAATAAATTATCTAGACATTTGTGTTTCTGGTCTTTTGCAATAAAAAATCATCATAAGTTATTTTCGGGATTTTTTTTGACTTGTGCCTTATCAATGATTCTGCTATTACAATTATGACCTCTAGTTTTTGTACAATAACACATGTGTCTCTGTATTCTTATAAATCTCATAGTATTACCTTTCTGTTAAGTTAAAATGGAGGTCTTACAACAGAAGGGTAGTACTATGAATTTTGTAATTAAGAACACGAGGGCATAAGTGTTATTGCAAAAAAGTAGGGCATAACTGTATTTGCAAAATCAATGAGACGCACAAGTTTAAAAAACTCTTATTTTTATCAGCAGCAACTATGTAGATGTCTTTAAACTTTTTACGTATTAATAATATTTCATTAGTTGAATAGTCATTGTTTTTAAAGGAACCGAAGACACACAAAACATCATAAATCCTTTATCATAAACTTAGTTAATATCTAATATATTATGCTTTGAACCTCTGATAAGAATTACCTTACTACAAGATACTTTACCTTTCTTCACCTTACTAGTTCTAACAATCCGACCTTCATGATTTTTTATAGTGCTTTTTTTTCTTATACTTGAGTTCGACAAATAGGTCCTTTTCTTCATTCATGTGCTTCGAACATATGAAATCCATGATCCACCTTCCATCGATTTGGATGTTCTATAAGAGTTGATTGTTATGTTTGAATTTACCCGTATAGATTTAAATGCTCGTGTGTTATTATTCGAGATTACATTTAGCACAGTCGATGACATGTATCATGCAAAATAGTTTTCTATAAGGGAGCTGGGAGCTTACGTAGGGGGTGTAGGTAACTTCCTACACTCGGCTTTCTTTTTCAGTATTTATGTATTTTTTGAAGGAAATCTTTGTGGGATTTGCTTAATATATTGAGGAAAATATGTGTTTCAAGTTTCATGCAAAACAACCATTCCTAACACGTTTATCTAGAAGATGCCATTTTCATCAATTCTGAGACCGTTAAAATTTGGTAGTCTTGATGGAGATGATAGAAGTCTTGAATCAAGTTGAAATTAGAATGACAACATGATGATATATTGTGATTCTCCAAAAGTTTATTTCAAAAGATCAAAAATATTGAAAAAAAGAGCTGGGTGTAGATAGTTACCTACACCCTTTCTATAATGTGTTTATTTACCCATCTTTTAGGCCCTCCTTTTATATCTTTTCTCCAATTTGATTAAGAAGAATAGGTATGCCAAATGAATACATTGTGTGAATGTATCACATACCATCCATAACAATAGAGTCCCTTTTTAAACACGGTAGTATATCATGGTTGTTCTCTCCTTAATTTAGCAAAAAACTGTAAAACCCCAACATAGTCCCACACCGTGGAACTAGAAGTTTCCGGGTGGGATAAATAGTGACGAGGTTACTACTTGACAACCCGGCTTGAGCATTTCCGTGGAACTAGAAGTTTCCGGGTGGGATAAATAGTGACGAGATTACTACTTGACAACCCGGCTTGAGCATTTTGGGAGTGGCTAATCGGATCCGTATGGGCCCGATCCCAAGAGGTTGTTAGGGCCAGTAACTCTCGATAACTGACCGGGGACCTAAGCCCGGGACGTTACAAAAACACTAATTTACTTTTAAGTGTGGAGCTTTAAATTTGCAACTTCTTTATATATAAAGCAATTTTAGTGTAAGAGAATTAGATTCATTATTGAGAGCCGACTTAGCCTCTTATCTAATACTTACAAAGTGTGAAGGTGGATAATAAATGAGTGGTATTGCTACTTTACAACCAGATCTTATGCATTTTAGATGCGTTTAATAGGCCCGATAGCACTCGAGGCCAACAAGTTGTCAAGGTCAATTATCGTCGATGACAACTCGAGTATAGACCTTCTATATTACAAAAATGGCATATGAGTAAATTTCTCTCTAATAGTGGAGAAGGCTATCTAAGAGACGGAACAACCCCTACTAAAGAGATGAGAGGGAAAACTACCCAGAGCGTGTGGCCACCACTATTACTAAGAATAAGTGATGGGACATATCACAATGTGGATGTTGCGAATATAAGTGGGAGATGTCGTAACACACCGAATATAGTCTCATGTATAGTTGTTACGTCCCGGGCTTAGGTCCCCGGTCCGTTATCGGAGCATTACTGGCCCTGACAACCTCTTGGGATCGGGCCCATACGGACCCGATTAACCACCCCCAAAATGCTTAAGCCGAGTTGTCAAGTAGTAATCTCGTCACTATTTATCCCACCCGGAAACTTCTTGTTTCACGGTGTGGGACTATGTTGGGGTTTTTACAACCTCCCCCACTTATATTCGCAACGTCCTCGTTGTGACATGGCACATTACTTCTTCCCAGTGACAGTGGCGGCTGCACGCTCCGGGTAGCCATTTCCTCCAACCTCTTTGTAGGGGCGGCTCCACCTCTCGGGTAGCCCTTTCCACTGTCAGAGGGCGTTCGGCTCTGATACCATTTGTAACGTCCCGGACTTAGGTCCCCGGTTCGTTAACGAAGCATTACTGACCCTAATAACCTCTTGGGATCGGGCCCATACGGACCCGATTAACCACCCCCAAAATGCTTAAGCCGAGTTGTCAAGTAGTAATCTCGTCACTATTTATCCCACCCGGAAACTTCTTGTTTCACGGTGTGGGACTATGTTGGGGTTTTTACAACTGGTATCAGAGCTAACGGTTCGGTCGTGCGATCTATAATTGCATGCTTCCGCCGGTCGTCACGACCCGTTCCGTTACAAATGGTATCAGAGTTAGAGTTCCTCTGGGCATAGGATATCCACAACAGATAGTGACCCAAGACTGACATGAATAGGGTCAAGCCTATGTATTACATGCAACTAGTTGACCCTTTGACTTCTAAAAGAGGATCTATCATTATGGACTTAAGGTGACCCGAGATTGTGAGTCATAATTGAATAATGAGATTGCTAAGCACACACGTCAATAAGTACTAGGGTTGATAACAATTATGACTCATCAATGAAAGTATCATGCTTAAAGCTTTGGTAGATTTATACTGAAGGTCTTTATTCTCAACAATCCATTCATCCTATAAGGTAGACATAGTATGGAAAAGTTAAGCATTGGATTGATGCATTCAATGGAGACGACTTTTGAAATTACATACTACCATAAGGAGAAGAATAATGGGAGATATTTTATCTAAAGGATATGGCAAAAGATTAACCGACTGAGCATAATAGAATCTACTTTTCGGAGATTCTCCATTGATTGAAGAGATTTTACCTTAGATGTGGTAATAACATGATCAAAGAGTATGCGATAAAGTTATGGAGTTGGAGAAGAATGAGAATATGATAAGAGCAAATGAGAAGCCAATGAACTATAGTTAATTATTACACCAGATACCCAATTAGCTCCTAGCACATAGTCATCTTGGTTACATCATCAAACTTCCAATGTTTCAGATTTCTTTTGGATGCCTTTCCGGATCATCATTCTATTACATCACGAGGATTCTCCACTGTTGTTATCACATGGGCTGCATTAATTTTGGAAAGTCCTTATTGAATGACACCTATCGAATTTAAAGAGAATTGATCACAATAACAATTGGATAAGAAACTCTGTGACTTGATTTTTTTTCACATGGAATATTTTTCACTCTGTGAATAAGGAAAGTTAGGCCACATAGTATCTTCATTGGTTTATGAACTATGAATAAGGTAATTTTGAGGGATTGATACCGACTATCTTGGATAAATGATTTGTTCATTGATTATGGAGAGAAAAGATCTTTTCTAAAATAAATATATTTATGATTTACCATATAAGTGGAGGGAAAAAAAAGAACATTCTAGAAATAGCTTTTAGACTAAGGATTAGCCATTGTGAAATATTTTATCAGGCATTTTTACTCTTGTAGCTTTTATAGAATTTATGAATAGAGTTTTTCGAGAAGATCATGATAAAATTATGATCATAATTGTGGATGATAATGTTTATATACTTTGGTGATCTGGAGAAATACAAAGTACATCTCGATGTTGTATTTATAACGTTTTGTCATCATTAGCTCTATGTAAAGTACTATAAATGTAACATTGGGGTGAACAAAATCATATTCCTTAGTATTGTCTTATATAATAATCGATGACATTGAAGATGGTGAATTAAGATGAAAGCTACATTACCTAGGAGTCTGTTGAGAAATATTTCAGAGATTCATGGATTTCTAGGGTGACAAGGTATATTGGTGATTCATGTAGAACTTTCTTATACATTACTAGATTGATGACAAGCCTCATTAGAAAGGATGCAAAGTTTGTACATTTTGTAGGATCGTGATTGAAATTTTCAAAAAAAATGAGTAAAGTCGACCATGACCCTGACATGAAGTTTACTATTATGCATCAGAGTTTTTCACATTGATATATATAACAAAGAAAGTAGGTATACTTTATGAAAAGTATTGGTTATGCATCACGTCAACTAAGATCATAAGAGGGTAACTATCCAACTTTTCACTTGGAGTATCCTACTCATGACTTGAAGTTAGTGGTGATAATATTTTCTCTAATAGATTGGTGAGATTATCGATTCAACGAGAAATCTTTTGGTAATCAGAAGGATCAAAGTAGTAGAAGGATGCATATCTTCCAAAAATAATTAACACTTAAGAAGGAATAATATGATTTTATTAATGGAATCAATGATGATTTGATATACTATTAAAGAGTCTGGATTCTTGGTGGCAATAAGTTAAAGTAGGAAACATTATATGAATTTCAGAGATCGATATACATTATTCATTCATACATAACAAAAATGTCTAAAGATATCCGATGATCTTATCAATGGTCAAAGATTAAGATTATGATTGTAGAATTTATTTTCAAAATCCTAATATGCAAATAGATTGAGACTGAACACCCGAAAACAACAAGCCATGATCAACTTTTGGATATAGTAGATTGAAATTGAAGTATATCACATGAATTTTGTTATTGATTTATCTAAGACAAGGATGCATCATTATGATACCATCGGAGTGATTATAGATCAGAATGTCTCACTTATTGCATTCGCTTTGATCGATCAATCATGGATTTGGATGAACTACAAGTAGATGAAAAACATCGTCATGACACCATATGGTTGATTGTTGATTGATTAACCAAATCGGTACATTTCTTAACCATCCGTCTGGATCAATCAATGGATAGTCTAGCTGAATTATATGTGAATGAAATCGTCAAATTACATGGCGTACCTACATCAATTATGTCAGATCAAGACATTAGATTCACATCTCGGTTGTGGAAAGTTTTCAAGATGCTATGGGAACTCAATTGAAGTTCAACACTTCATTTCACCCGCAAACTGATGGTCAATCTGAAAGGACCATCCAGACGCTGGAAGATATGTTGAGAGCTTGTGCTCTAGATTTTGTTGGTAGCTGGGATAGACATCTTCCATTAGTAGAGTTTGCTTATAATAACAGTTATCATTCGAGCATCAAGATGGCTCCCTATGAGGCACTGTATGGGAGACCTTGCAGATCACCCTCCTGTTGGAGTGATGTTGGTGAGAAGCATATTTTGGGACCGGAACTAATCGAGATCAGCAAGCAAGGTGTTGAGCTAATCAAGAAGAGATTGTTGGCAGAAGTCTTATACAGATCGTCATCGAAGGGAGTTGAGTTTTGCAGTTGGAGATCACGTGTTCTTAAAGATCTCCCCAACCAAGGGTGTATTGCGATTCGGCAAGAAGGGGAAACTTACTCCTCGATACATAGGACCTTTTGAGATTCTACAACGAATCGGAGATGTGGCGTATCGTGTTGCACTGCCACCTCAATATTCAAAGCTACATGATGTTTTCCATGTGTCTATGTTAAGGAAGTACACTCTTGATCCTTCGCACGTTATCTAGCATGAGGTTCTTGATATTCAGCCTAATCTCACCTTTGAGGAGAAACCTGTTCGCATAGTCGATCGTAGAGACCATCAGCTTCGTCGACGTATAGTTCCGATGGTCAAGGTCCTCTGGCAACATCACCAGAAGGAGGAAGCCACTTGGGAGCTGGAGAGCGAAATGCGGAAGAAGCATCCGCAGCTTTTCGGTATGTCCCTTTTTCTAAGAAATTTCGAGGACGAAATTTTTTTAAGGAGGGTAGATTGTAACGGCTGATTTTTTTTGCCAACCCATATTTCCTTCTTTTTTCCCCCATTTGTTTTCCAGCCATAGTTGCCTTGTATTTCTCCAATTAAGAGAGGTGATTTATTTCTAAAAATCAATAGCATTAGTATCCCATTAATTGGCCTTGTGGGAGGCATAAAATCCCAAGGGATCCCCCCCTAGCCGTCACTTATTTTCAAAGAGAGAGGAGAGAGTAAGGGCTAAAGAGGGAGAGAGATCTCACCGAGAATTGCGCTCGTCGCAGAGAACTCCGGCGTCGTCTCGGTGGAGGAGAACGAGGGTTCGGGATCAAGGAGAAGGCATAACAACCGGGTAGATACGAATCCGTCGGACTCGAGGTATGTGTCGATCCCTTAGGATTACGATGTGATGAATCGGTACATGCTATCCGTCAATAATTGTGATAAAGATTTATTTAGTTTGCACAATATACAATCTCAAAATGTAAGTATCGGTTCAGGATTACGATTTTTGAATGTAAGTGTCAAATACACGTGTGTGTTAAATCTGGACTATTGCCTCCGTTCATGGTTGGGTCGATGTTGATTAGATATATATATAAAAAATATATATTTATATTCCAGCAGTATTGATCTATACCGTCAGATATTAACAAGTATCAACAACAACGATTCATTTTGCAGTATTTGAAATGAATGACGGTGAAACTCAGTTCTTCAAAGAAAAACCTACAGGTGCCTCTGTCTGGCGATAATATTATCAGAAATATTGTGCCCCTGTCTAGCATTAATACTATTAGAAATTATATTTTTTCTCTGAATCGTAAGCATATCACCTTTAGAGATGTGTGTGTTCTATTATCACCAGGCAATAGATCTCATACCATCTTGCTTAGTGAGCCCATTACTATATATATATATATATATGTATATATGTATGTATGTATGTATGTATGTATGTATGTATGTATGTATAGGTTTGTACATGAATGTATATCCAGATATTACCTATAATTAATTAGCGAGTCAATTTTAAATGGGTCGTTGCTGGGCATTGAATTTCCATTTTTGAAAGGTTAATATTAACTTCCCGGCCGTAAATCTGTGTGAAGGATTAAACTAGAGAAATTCTCTTAGATTTTGGACCACTGACGTGTAATCAAAGAATATAAAATTTGGAAATTTACATGGAATGAACGGAAACTATGCTAAGAATTAATCCACTATCACTTATAAGATTATCACAGGTTTCGTATATTCCTATAAACAACTGTATCATATAACATATAACATTAGATGTTTTATGCGTATCCGTTCTTTTCCGGTGAAGGTCTCTTGATTGAAAGTGAAATGTTCGCATAAGCTATTGTTTTTATATAAAACAGGAATTGGTATAAAAGGATTAGAATTTCTTTAACATAAAGAATGGTACGTTAACGATAAGCGGAGCTAAGTGCTACACCTAATGGTGGGAGCCACCTCTAGAGTCCAATTATCGTAGGCCTAAAAGGGGCCAACGCCTTCCGAAGGCGTACGGTTCAAGGAAGCGATTGAGGCGAAAGATAAGTCCTCTGCAGTTGTAGCTACACTGCCAAGTATGTCATGTTCATGGACCGCTTGTGCCAGCGGTAAAGCCACCAAAGCCAGCAAAGCCATCAAAGCCATTAAGAAGTAACAATTAAGACAACTTTAACCACTAAACAAACCAATGGTATGTGTACAGTTGTGAAATTGCTAAGGCACATATGTGCAACTATGGCCAAGTAATGACATTATGCAAGTGTTATGATTGTTCTGGGGCATCTATGCAACTATAGAAAATTCTAAGGGTATAAGTGAAAATTATGAAAATGTTAAGGCATATATGCAAATATGGCAAACTTTATGGGTATATATGTAATTATGGCTTTAACGAAAGTTTTCACAAGGAATACCTTTCTTATGCATGTTTATGTGAAATTATGAGTCGCGTGATGATGGTACATGAGAACAAGTTAGTATCACATGCAATAAGATAATTATGCAAATTGTATAGTTGTGTTGATAACTGATTGTATAGAAGAGGTTATGTTTTAAAGATGTAAAGTTAGCTTAGGTTAGGGAGACTTGTTTTTCCGCGCTAGCTGGCTTGACCCCAACTCGGCACATACTGAGCGTTAGCTCACGACATGTGTTGTTGTTTTTTTTCAGGAGAGCACGAGCTGTGATCTAATGTCTAATTCAAGGCAACTATCCATCTTTGTGAAGTTGAACCGGTACGGACTATGATGGACTATTTACGGAAGGATGTCTTTATGCCCACTGGAACATTGTTATGTTATTTGATTTCGTAGTTTATTTTGCATTTTTCCTTATTGGAATGTAATAATGGAACTCTATAGAGTAATGGATTTTTTTTGAGAATGATTATTTTATCTGCTCATTGAATACCATGCAAGTGTTCGGTAACGGTTCGGTCGTGCGATCTATAATTGCATGCTTCCGCCGGTCGTCACGACCCGTTCCGTTACAAATGGTATCAGAGCCAAATTCTCTCTGATAGTGGAAAGGGCTACCCGAGAGGTGGAGCCACCCCTACAAAGAGGTTGGAGGAAATGGCTACCCGGAGCGTGCAGCCGCCACTATCACTGGGAATAAAGTGATGGGCCATGTCGCAACGAGGACGTTGCGAATATAAGTGGGGGAGATTGTAAAACCCCATAAAAAAGTCCCATACCGTGGAAACTGGGAGTTTCCGGGTGGGAAAAATAGTGACGAGATTACTACTTGATAACCCGGCTTAAGCATTTTGGGGGTGGTTAATCGGGTCCGTATGGGCCCGATCCCAAGAGGTTATTAGGGTCAGTAATGCTTCGTTAACGAACCGGGGACCTAAGCCCGGGACATTACAATAGTATTCACAAAGTGTGGGAGTGAGTAATAAGAGTGGGTTTGCTATTTCACAACCGGATGAAGCATCTTAGGTGATCATCAACTGGCCTAATTAGGCCCGAGTAGACCCGTTGAAACTGCCATGGATCCTACTTCAAAACCTTATGGCCCATGGACCTATTAAAAAATTCTCAATTTTTATACTATTTAAATATATATATTTTTAACATCAACAAAATGTTCTAAATTCAATTATTATATGCATTACTTGAAATGTAAACTACTGGATATGATGTAACATTAATAAGGTAAAATAACAACTTAAAGTAAATTATGTTAAATATACAGTCTAAATTTTTTAATATATATATATATTATTTTTGGGGTTCGGGCCGTGTTGGTTTGGATTTGAGGCACATGTCCAAAGCTCGCCTATTTGACAGTCAAGCCAAAGAACGAGCCATATCAAAGTGATCATTCATAAAATTTCTTAGTCCAAGCACGACCCATGAGCGAGTTGGCAGACAAGGTAGGTTGGCCCTCGACTTGCTGTTGGGTATAGGCTTGAGTCATACAAGTTGGCAGGGCCAGTCATCCTATATGACAACTCCGGTATAAGTCTGGGATGTTGAGTATGTTGCTGCCGATATTAGTTTTTGTAAAAACCCCACAGTTGCGACAAGAATAACAAGAGGGAGACCAATCGAATGTCAACCCTCAAAATGAAATATGTAGCTTAATTTCAGACTATTTGATTGGTCTAAGGTTATCGATGAATCGATCAAGCTCCCTAGCCATGGATTGGCCAGTTGATCCAAACGACCAATCGATCAGTTTGAACTGAGTGAGACTGACTGATCGATCGATAATTGATTAATCACGCCAACTAGATTGGTTAATTAGAGGACATGCTAGATTGTCATATGCCAAGAAATACCATGTTTATGTATTGTAATGCAAAAGGCACAAGTTGATACATGTTCCCATGGATTAATCTAAGAACACAAGGATTTCTTGAGAGGATTAAACAAGAGGAAATAGGGACCCATTGAAGGAGTCTTAAAGAAAGGAAAGAATGTGACATTACTCAACCGACGACCGAAAGGGGGAAAAATAATAAGAAACGTTTAAGTCATTATTGTTTGCTTGTTGTTAAGGACACAAGCAAAGAGTCGTGACTCATTCCCATGGAAAATGAAAGGGATCTAATCATCTTTATGTCTATTCCATACCACCACTGAGTTGGCAACAAGTGGGAGATAGCATCGAGGAGATTGCTAGAGCCGTTGAGATGGCAAGCGAGAAGTTTTTTTTTAAGGGTATATAAGTATTCCATAAAAATTTTAGATACAAAATGGCACTAACGGCCATGGTTCCATCCACAAACACCAGATAGAACGTCCCCACATCAAAAAATCGTCCACATCCAGACAAGATTAAAAAAACACGACCGAGTGGAAACAAAAACTCGGTCTAAGTATATTTCAAAGTATTGAACGACAAGTATTCACAACCTTGTCCACAGTCCACTCCAGTGTCCTATGAACGCCCGACTTCCAGCGAGAGTTCCTTTTCTCCCAGATGTAGGCAACCACAGCAGCGAGCGTGAGAGCAAGCAGATCGCATGTTGAGTGAGCCTGAGCGGAAGCCAGCCCGGTGTATAGATCGTTGAGGTGCAGCCGGGGGGGCGACGTCAAATTCAGCGAGGAGCAGGAGGTCTCCCAGATAGCACAGGAGACATTACACTCAAAGAACAAGTGCTTATGAGATTCGGGTTGAGAGAGGCACAGGTAACATAACGATGGTAGGCTGATCTGAAATCTCGCAAGACGGTCCAATGTAGGCAGCCTCTCCTTCAGCGCCCTGTACAGCGTGAAGGAGAACCTAGGAGGGATGTTTTTCCGCCAAATCCAAGGAGCCCAAGCTTTGATCAAATCTTTCTGGCGGACAAGATCGACTGCACTTGCAAAAGAGTAGCCTGATGCGGAGAGAGTCCACGTTATAGGAGAAGAAGAAGGTTGAACAGCGTTTGCAAAGGCATCTCTCGCTCGAAGGATTGCCTTCCAAATCACACTGTGGGAGGGGGCTGATTGAGCGTCCCAGAAGGAGGAGTGAAGGAATTTCTTCCTCATGTAGGACGCCCAAATAGACCCTTCAGAGCTCAGCAGACGCCAAGACCAGGAAATAATCATAGCCCTTTGAAGAGTGTCCAACGATCGAATACCAAGTCCCCCCTCAGATTTCGGGAGACAATTACTGGCCCAGGAGATGTCATGTAACTTCTTATTCCATAGGAACTTAGCGCATAGCATATCAATGGTTCGGATAGTGCTGGGAGATAAGATTGTGCTGGCTGACCAGAAAAGGAGAACACCCGAGACAACGGATCTCAACAGCTGTGCGCGGCCGGCCATGGATAGGGTCGCTGCCTTCCAGCCCCCAAGCAGGACCCTAACCCTGTCCAGTAAGGTTCTTTGCGTAAGCTTGGCCCTACTAGAGGAAGCCAGAGGAATACCCAAGTATGTAGTTGGCATGGCCTGCGAAAGTATACCAATACATAGAGTAATGGAGAAGTTGCTGACAAATCAAAGTTGACATAATAATTATGTGGATCGTCGATGACAAGGCCTCAAGTTTCAGGTTTTATATCTTATTGTTTAGCTTTTAAACATGAGTTGTTACTAAATCTACATATATAAGAATCCATTATTATTTCAGGTTAGGATTTTGTCTTTTTTAGAGTATCTCCAATGAAGGGAGTACATAGATTCAATGCTCAAGGCAAGTTGGCACAGAGATTCATCGATCCATTTGCGATTCTGGTTCGTGTGGGGAAGGTTTCTTATAGAGTTGCACTTCTTCTACACATTCAAGTTATTCATGATGTATTTCATGTGTAGAACCTGCGCAAGTATTTCAGGGACCCCAAACACATGATGTCATACGAAGACTTGACCACCAAGATGAATCTTTCCTTTCTCTGAGTTCCAATACAGATATTAGATCGATCAATTAAGTGGCTACTAAAGAAGGAGATTCCCCTAGTCAAGGTCCTCTGGAGAAGCCAGAATGTGGAGGAGGCTACATGGGAGCCTGGAGCAGACATGAGGGACAAGTACCCTCACCTATTTACAAGTATTAAATCAAAATCATGGTCTTTCCTCTTTCAGATATTTATAGATTTCTCTTTATTTGAGATTTTTATGGGTTCGTACAATATAAACACATGATCTATAGCAACAAAGAGTGGGGTATACCTTATACGTAACTCTCGAAGATGAGATTTCCTTTGAGATTTTTATAACATGAAACCCCGAAGTGCTAATAATACTAAAACTCAATTATCGACCTAATCCAGTATCCAAAATTGGACAATAAGTATCTATATTATAGTACTCTTCGATAAGTTTTGAACGAGCCCAAGAACATAAAAAACGAACACCGCATGCAAAATTCACATGTGAAATACACTGGTTTACGACTTTCAAGCCATGAACTCGAGCCAATATAAGGTTATGTGGTTGAACCATTTAATGAGATCGTTTAATCAACGTTGGTGACCCAACTTAAATGATATGAAACTTAGATGAGCTCGATTCTTTACCCTTATCTTGTAGTATTTTTTAAGGGTTTTTTTACCCTTATGCCCCTTCGACATCATGAAATTACTGACATGCCCTATATTCTTACAAAAAATTCATAGTCATGCCCTTCAGTTAAGGTAAAATAAGGGTATAAGTGTAATTACAAAAATGGCGAGATTAAAAAATTTGTAAGAATATAAAGATACAAATGTTATTGCAAAAAGATAGAGTTATAATTGTAATTACAAAATTTTCGAGGGATACACATGTTAAAAATCCTAATTCAAAGCATAAGAGGAAGTTGTGAAGACTAATTCAAAGCATAAGAGGAAATTATGTTAGGATTTAAAATAAGATAATATTGGTTGATATATGAAATATTCCATTGTCCAAAATATGAACACAAGACGATCTTAAACATTTGCCCGCAAATGCTCACACTATATATTTCTCGATAATTACAAAATTATTTTAAAAAATGTAACAATAAAGAAACGGAAATTAATATAAAAACTCGCTGTTATATCTCACATTTCTCTCGCCAAAACAAAATCCTTGAGATCATGTTTGGATGAAGAATAAGATCCGCTTTTACGAGAATAATGAGACTTTATCTCGGATAACAGAATGATGATTATATCATCTATTATATCTTTCATTATTCATTCCTTTTCTCTCAAATTTCTTAAATAAGAATGAAGCATAAATCTAATTTTGTTTGGTTCCCTCTTATTCTCTTCTCTTATTGAAGAGGGAAAATAACAAGTGTTATATATCTTATCTCCTCATTTTTTCAAATATTATTATCTTTGAATTATTCTTTTAAAAAAGTGATGAATCAATTATTTTTGTAATAATTCATAACATGGAAATGTGATAGATAATGAGTTAATGTTGTTTTCGAAAAAGAAGGAATCATGAATGAAGATCTTCATTCCAAATATCTAATTTTGGTATTCACTCAGATTTGATTCATTAAAATTTCAAGCAATATTTGATTTCATTTGTAAATGAGTCGAACATGTATGAATAAGGATGGCTCGTTCACGTTCGATTTCTTAAATATTTGATTAAAGTTTAACATATATACATGTATATGTATATATGTATAAATGGAAGCGTTCATTAATTAAAAAAGAGCATATATCTGAAAGCATGGCCTTAAATGTCGATGTCGTGAGCATGTCGATGGCATGGAGAAATCGACAGATAGACGACATGTCGGTGACATTTTGCCGAAATCAGCCTCAAGGTTGTGAAAAATGCAAAGAAGAAAGACTGAAATCCGCCAAGCCACAGTCGATTTCGCCTCCGCGGTGAAACTATGACATTTCCAACCATGGTTGAAAGATTGTAATCCTTTGACAATAATAACATCGGAAAAGAATTGTTATGAATTGAATATTTACGTACCAAAATGAGTCTTTATAAACCTGAATGAAATCAAATCAAACCAAATCTATCTAAACATCATTTTTCATGTTATCGAATCAAACCAAATTTAAAATCTAACTAGGTTCGGTCAATTTCGGTTTATTTACTCTCCACTACCAAAGGGCCACTTCAATCTTTTGACGAAACTGTAATTAAAGGATCTAAGGAGGGTACAAGTGAAAAGAAGACCAATTATTTGCTTGCACGCGGAGCGCAAGCAAATGACAACAAATGGACAAAGACTACCGGTCCCTACAGAGACATCAGAGCAGAGGTCTCCACTTTATATCAGAAACTAATCCTTTTACATTTCCCTGTGGACATGACTGCAAATAACCCTTTTATGTGGTCCTTCCACTTAGATTTAGCGTCTGAATCATCTGTTGTGGTGCTCCATCACACCCGTTCGATCAAGCTCGAGCGGCTGTAGCACATCACAGCACCACAGCAGAGAATCCGTTCTCTTAGATTTATTCCCACTTTGACTCTCCTCTCTGTACACATAATGGAGAATATTCATTTGGTAACACTAAAAAAATGTGGATTTGAATTGGATTATTCGAATAAAAAATATTATCAAATATTTATTTTTTAGTGATCTTTTTTGAATAACTTTGTGCTTGAAAATTCCATATTCAAAATTTATCTTGGTTCGATTATTATACTTATCCGACCTTACTTCGGACCATATTCATATTCACTCTTTATTTGATCCAAATTCGTATTCAATGATTATTCTGTTCAAATCTAAATTTGATTATTTGAAGATATGATTTTCTAACCCTGTATTTGATTCATATATGTATATGTACACGAATTTAATATAGATGAAGAGAATATGGATATGAAACACCACCATATATGATATGTATTCAATATGTTTTCATCCCTATTCATATCCTTATTTGTTCTAAAAAGTTGTATGGATATTATACACCACAAAATAACGAATTGTATTCTTAAGGACATACATGTAAATAGATCATCATAATTGAGAAAAAATATTAAGCAGACAGATACAAATTATCCAACGCATGATATATATATCCCCTACAGTTAAGTTAAGAAATGTTTCTGAAATACATAAACTATAAATACAACAAAAAAAGGAAAAATGAATTAATATGATAAATTAAATAACTTGTATAAGAAAAAATAAAATATCATAAAGATATATATTTTTTCTTCATGCTTTTGAGAACAACTCCGTAAATTCATTATATTGTGTGTAATCATGTAACATATAGTTAGTTAACTGAGAATATTTTTGAAGATGATTCTCTTAGATTAGTAGGGATTCTTACACAAAAGTTTTATAAATTTTGTCAATTACACGGTAATCCATGTATCGTTCATATTTACCGCACAACCCTTGCAAACTTACTAACGCTTATCCCATGAAAAAAAATCTTATGTCGAGGCTTCTTCTGCTAATATCGCAACCAAAGATGGTCTAAATTAAAAGAAATCGTGCCAAATGAGAATGTAATCATTAAGTACGAAAGCAATAGATACTTAATATAAGTGTTATCGTATCCTTATCTTTTTAAAATGTGAAAAATATGTTATCATATCTTTAAAAACTTGTGCAAATGTGAAAAAACTGTGAGTGATCGTGGAAATATTTTAGAGATTGGCCTAAAGATACATATACAAGCTAATTTGCATGCAAATATATTTATTTCGTGAAAATCGTATCGAATATGGTGAAAAAATCATAAAATTTTGTTATATACCACAATGAGCAAATATACGAATATACGTATGTAATTAAATTTACAACTATATTGCTGTATTAAAATGGATGTGCAAATATAAACATATATCAAAGTGAAATCCATGTCTTTATCTACTTTAAAAAAATGAAAATAAATGTCACAATTTGTATAAAACAAAGGACTTTTTTGTGTCAACCTCTGCAATATTGATCGTGCCCTCCTTTTTTGTAATTTCAGTTATGCCTCTGAATTCTTACAAATTTCACGGTTTGTCCTTTCATTAAGGTAAAGTAGGGACATAGATGATATTATTATGAAATTTGTAAGAAGTCAGGGGCACAATTATATTACAAGAAAGAGATATACATAATTGATATTGCAGAAGTTAAGGACAAGTGATAAAATACTAAAATAAATATAGCAGTGAACCATATCCAGATATATCCTTGTCCACATTCATCCATGTTAATCAATCATTTTTGTCACCACAATTTCTTGTTAGAATAAAAGAAAAGAGAAAGAAAAAAGGAGGAAAAAGAAAAGGAAAGATTCAATCATATCTCCATAGATTTTTTTGGTTACCGGGTTACTCCAGGATAACCTCGTGTTGCTCATTGCATTTCTGGGTTGGAAATCCATCATAAATCAAGATGACATCACATCACCTTCATTATTTCAATCATCTCCCAACCATCATAACCATCCATACAGCTACTATTCACATTAGATAATCCAACCCACCCCATCCCAATAACCAAACAAGTCCCATGGATATCCCAACGGCGAACCTGTTTGGTTGCTGGGTTGGATGGGTTGGGTTGAGTTGGGTTATCTTTGTGAATAGTAAATTGTGAGGAGGATTGTGAGGGTTGGAAGGAAAAGTACACCGGTGTACCTCAACTTAACCCACCAACCAAACAGGCCTTAAAAAATGGTGCATCGAGAGATATATATGGATATGATAAATAGATGATGTGGGATTTAATGACCTTTGTTTGGACTTGGGAAGAAGGAGAAGTAATAGGGTCACATGTCCGGTTCTCTTTCATCTCCTCCCCAACTACATTAAAAAATGCACAACAATGGTGAGGTAGATTCTTGTTTATCATCTTACCAAGTTGTCTATTTTCTTGTAGTTGTTTATTTTATATTTTTATATCTAAAAGATGATGCATCGGATATTTGAACACACATTCCCTTGTCAACTAGTGCATGGATGGATAAATTGGTCATATTAAAATTAAGTTATTTATTATATTTTGCCTACTGGATTTATTCCTTCCTTTTTCTTTCAAAAGATCTAAAGTCAGGTATTCGATATTCAATCAGTCAGGTCACTGATTAAAGATTAATCTATTGTTGAGGACTAATCAAATTTTGTAGGATCAATTTTGTATTATTTTTTGTTATTTTGAGTATACAAGTCATTTTTATGCATATATTCTTATTTATATATTTACATATATTTTGTTTATTATATATAGTGACATAATGAAATAAAATAAACAACTAAATTCAAATGAAACATTAAGAGTTTGTTCTTTTGAGGGTTAACTCCTTTGGAGGGTTAGCTCTCAAAATCCATGCTTTCTCTCTCATGTGGGACCCACTCTCCCTTTTTATTAATACATTAAATAAATCATTTCTCTCTCATCCATTCCAACAAAAAAATAAATTATACCATCATATCATCTGAAAATTATAAACTCTTTAACTTCTACTCACTATTCCAAACTTTAATACAATCAAATCATAACAATTACTCAGTTTTTCAAACTTCAATGCAATCACATCACAACAAATCCTATCAACCAAAAACCTTTTATCCAAACACAAAAATAAAAAATATGTTATCACCTCCCCTCCGGTTATCCCGGAATAACCCACTAACTAAATATGTTAGGGTAACCTCTTGTGAATAATAGCTGTCTGAATGGTTATGGGGGTTGGTAGAGTGTTAGAATAGGAAATGTGATGTGATGTCACATAGATTTGTGTTGGAATTGTAACCCAGGATTGCATGGGGGTTTACCGAGTTACCCCGAGGTAACTCAGGTACACCACAAAGCAAACGAATTCTATAAGCATGTTTGGTTAGTGGGATGGGGTGGGTTGGGGTATCCACTTGTGAATAGTAGATGTTTGGATGGTTATGAGGGTTGGGAGAGGGTTGGAATAGGGAATGTGATGTGATATGACCTTGATTTGTAACAGATGTCCAATCTAGGGTTGGAGGGGGATACATCGGGGTACACCGGGGTACCCCAGTAACCAAACGGTCCAATCTATGGTTGGAGGGGGATACACCGGAGTACATCGGGATACCCCAGTAACCAAAAGGGCCTTAAGGGTGCATTTCGTACGCAGGTTAGGGCGGGTTAAACTGGTAGAGGGTAACCCGTTTTTGTTTTTTACTGTTTGGATAGAAGGTTAAACTAGGGGTATGTTAGAAATGGGTTTGTTATGATATGATTGTATTGAAGTTTGAAAAAGTGAGTAGTTATTGTGATGTGATTTCATTGAGGTTTGGAAAAGTGAGTAGAAGTAGAGTAGTTTATAATTTTTACATGATATTATGGTATAGTATATTATTTTCTGATGGAATTGATGATGGAGAATTGATTTATTTACTTAAAAAAAAAGATAAAAAAAGTGGGGCCCACATGAGAGAGAAAGGGGTGGGTTAAGGGGGTACTCAAAGGGGAGTCTACCCCAGCACCCGAATGGCACCTAAGGGTGTGTTTGGTATGCGGGTTTGGGTAGGTTCAATTGCTAGAGGGTAATTCATTTTTGTGTTTTGGTGTTTGGATAGATGGTTAAAATAGGGGTGGGTTTGTTGTGGATTTGTTGTGATATGATTTTATTGAAGTTTGAAAAAGTGAATAGCTATTGTGATGTGATTGTATTGAAGTTTGGAAAAGTGAATAGAAGTTGAATAGTTTATAATTTTATATGATCAGATGGTATAATACAAAAATTTGCTCATCCAAACACTCGTACCAAACGCACCCTAACTATCTTAGATTAAGTTTGCTTTATAAAAAAGTAAAAAAATTAAAATAAAACAAAGTTTGTCTAAGTAAATCGATCGAGTGATTAATTGGCTCGAATTGGTCGACTGAATATTGATCGAATAGTCAATAGTTAGTCGACCACTCCAGCGACTAGATTAGTCGCGTTAGTCGATCGATTGACTTCTACAAGTATGAAAAGGATCAAACAAGAACGAAGGACAAATCAAATGTATTTATTGTCTTCCATTTATTGTTCCATCATACGTATGTATTTGCGTACCACAATTGTGCATGGATGCGGATACATACATGGAAGATGCGGTAACTTCAGAAATTGTGAAAACATATATGTGTATGTGTATACCGTTGCAAGCGTCAGATCCAACGATGTCTTACTGCAACAAAGTGAAGTTTTTTTTAAAAAAAAGGTCATTCATCTAATTTAAACGCAAAAGATGCACACAACAATGCATGAATTTAGTTACAATTAGGGCTCGTTTGGAAAGAGGGTTACCGTAACTTGATTTATCCCCATTTTTCCTGGGTCATACTTGAGTTGGATTTCCATCACAAATCAATGCAACATTACATCACATTCTTTATTCCAACCAACATAACTATCCAAATAGCTACTATTCACAGGAGGTTACTCCGACCCACATCAACCCTCTTTCCAACCGAGCCCTTAAGGTGAAACATTGAGTCCAACCCGATCCAACGAAAAAAGTCTGACCCAGACTCGACATTTTTTTCTCGGGCCATGGGCCAGGTCAAGGCCTGGAAAAATGGTAAATTGCAGACTCGGGCCCGATCCGAGGACCGCTTTTTGGTCCTAGTCCGGATGCATTGTCTTCCTTCATATATTTGTGGTGCCTTCGTCATCAGCTTGGACGGAAATATTAATATAATAGGTTTTCATTTATTCATTCCTCTAATGATTCACTATACAAATATGGACATACGATACGAGTACTCATCTACGGTTTTTATGTCGATATTTGTAAATATTCATATGTTAATTACAGGACCTATCTTTCTCCCTAAGCTTTGTTGTGAATTTTGGTGTCCGTCGTTGTAGACACATCATGTTTTTGCATGGTTAATTTCAATGCTTTACCAGCAAAACCATTTTGTTGCATCAACGGTGTTGCTGCGGCTTCCAGTCTAATCCTGCTACCTTCCCGATTTAGAAAGTACACATCTCGGAACTCGGAACTGACAACTGCTTTCTTCCCATGGTCCTTTAGTACAAGAATGGTTGTCCAGACAGGCTAGCTATCTTCTTATCCGGACCGGCTAGCGGGAGGCACCCAGAGGACTTCGGTAGACTCTCTTGACGGGCTCATACTACTTTGATTAGCTTGAGAAGCCCGGGCCGGCGGAACTAATAGAGCAGCGTAGCAACTCACATTTGGTTTCTGGATTTAAGAAACAACTGCACTGTGCATCACATGACAGATGATGTTGCTCTAAAACGAATCAGGAGCATCATGTCACTGTTCTCTCAAGCTGCGGATGCAGTTGATTCATACGCATCAGCATACTGATGGAGTTTGCATGCAGAGATCAGTAGATCACACGGAGAGGAGATGAATGGGGGTGGATTCGGATAACGCCATGCAACAAGAAGTTGAGGATCTTTGTAAAGACGAAGCTAAGGTTGAATGGAGTTTGATGGGAGGGGATTTACATGTTATCGATGTTTTTAATACTGCAATTTATATTACAGCGAATGTTGTTGTAGAACAGGTTGCTGTATTTTCAATTTTAGGGATGGGTTGTAAGGGTCTTCGCGAGCTCGGGTCGGGCCTCGCCCGACTCCGAAATTCCAAGAAAATCAAGACCTGAGGCCAGCTCATATAAATATCGGGTCAGGGTCGGGTTCGGATTTAAGTGGATCAAGTACCCAACCCAATGCTCCCCCTAGCCACACGTGGTCATTGTCTCTTAGTACAAGAGATATCTTCTTCGATAGGCAACCAAAACAAGCATTATGGTTTCGTACTGACAATAAATATGTGTTCATCTCCTTTGGTTTTGATACATTTGGGTTCTTGACAAGTGAAGCAGTGGAACTTCTCAAGAGGATCCAAAAAATTATGTATAACAATGTTATGGTTCCTAAATCTATGAATATTGTATTTCGTAAGATTGGATTTGCCATCCAAAAGAAATTAACGATGCAGCTTGTTGTCGGTCTTGTTAGGATTAGAGTCATATTAGGACTGTGATTCTTAATGGGATGGGACTTCTTTTCCTAATAGTTGTTGAGTTGTATTCTATTTATAGTCCTATTGGGAATAGGATTATGGGGTTGTATTTGGGCTATATAAAGAGGGGGTGGAGGCATTGCCTCTGCACCAATAACACCACCACAACAACCATGTAGCCATTAGAGAAAGGAGACAGGGAGAGAAGAGAGGAAGAGAACGAGGGAACAGAGAGAGTTGTGTCCGTTCTTCTTTTAGTGATATTTCTTCTCCGGTGGTCGCGAGAGGTGACCGACCACAGTTATATCTGGTTGTTCTTGTTTTCATGTGCTTCTGTGATGGTGATCGGTTGCATCTGATTCTGTATCCGAGGGGTCTGTTATCCAAGAGGAGACGATACCGGTGGGTCGTGTTTCCATCAACTGGTATCAGAGCAGAGTTGGCACCACTTCCGCTGCCTAACAAGCGGTATCATAACCAGTGTCGCTTCCGCTCGCAACACGTCTCCCATCAATTTCTATGCAATGAGTAATTCCAATCTGTATGTTTCGTATCTACCGCACACATAAAAGTACAGGTTCTGCCGCCCGCAGCATCCCCTTCCCCACAATAAAAACTATCCTATCACCAAAAAATTTTTTTCCGGACCATCGATTGTAGGCGTTGCAGTTGGAGTTATTGTAGGAAGAAGACCTTCCACAGCCACCATCTGAACCTGATAAGACTCATTGGATTCTACGCAGAGAAAGCACACAGACTTTTAGTTTATGAGCACAATGATCCATCAAGTTGCTAAGGCGTTGGTCATATCTTCACGAAGAATGCAGACAAATGATTGCTCATCTCGATAACAAACCAGAGAGCATCCTTTTAGATTCGAACTTTGATGCAAAAGTCCCGGATTTTGGATAGGGACCAAAGTGTTGTGCCGACCATGATGAGGGGAACCCCAGGCTACTTAGCTCCGGAGTGGTTGATCTCCATGATCACAAAGAAGGTTGATGTGTATAACTTTGGTGTTGTGGTCACAGAAATCGCATGTGGAAGGAAGAACGTGGATTTTTCTCAACCATAAGAATCCATTCATCTCCTTTCTCTTGTGAAGGAGAAGGCCGTGGCAGGTGAATTGTTGGATGTGATTGATAAGAGAAAGCCAAATTGGGAGAGAGATGGCAATGAATTGGAAAAGATGCTGAAGTTAGCTATCTAGTGCGTGCAATGTGAGCCAAATAAAAGGCCAGCCATGTCAACCGTGATGAAGGTGTTGGAAGGTGCGATATGACGCGAATATGACCCGTCGGTATTGTCTCCTCTCGGATGCCGGTTGTTGCATACGAACCTCTCCAGATACGAAAGCTAATAAACAAACGACCACCACCACAACGGAAGCACGTGAAAGAAAGAACATCAGATATAGCGTTGGTCGGTCACCTCTCATGGTCACCAGAGAAGAAGGATCACTATAAGAAGACGAGTACAACTCTCTCCGTTCCCTCTCTCTTATCTATCTTCCTCTCTCTCTTTCTCTATCTCTGTTCCCTTGTGGTATTCACTCTTGCTGTGGTATAGAGGCAATGCTTCCAACTCTCTCTTTATATAGCCCAAATACAACCACATAATCCTATTCTCAATAGGACTATGAATAGAATACAAGTCAATAACTATTACGATTAGGAGTCACATCTCATTAGGATTCTTAATCCTAATATATATGACACTAATCTTAACAATCTCCCCCTTGAGTTAAATTCCATCACGATCTCTTCATCATCTTAGATCTGCATTGGATCATCCTCGTCATCTGCAGATCTCGTTAGCAGGATCTCACCAACTCTGAGAGATGCACCCGTCACTGGGCACCCTCGACGTGCCACCTCTTGGGCACTCACACAACTCAGTATTGTCTCATGATGCAGCACCACAATTCTCTCGTGACTGGAGATTGTACCGACAACCTCTGGTAAAGTGAATTTCACTCGCTTCTTCCTTTTGCGCACTTCTGCAGAGATGCCGATAACATGTCGCTCTCTTATTATATTGCTTGTCCTGGGAAGAACTGGAGCTCCATCACCTGTCACGATCCTTCCTTCGAGCTTATACACCTTGTTCGGCATCCTCGTCCCACGCATCACCAAGCGTACTCCCTTGCTCGCTCTGAGAACTCCCCCTTCAATGGTGACTCAATGTCCTCTTGACTTGATCGTTCCCAGTGAAATCAGGTTCTTCTTGGCCGTAGGAATGTGTCTGACACCTGTTAGAGTTCGTACTGCTCCATCAAACATGCGGAACTGCACTGATCCAATCCCCTTGACGTGGTGAACCTTTCCACCTTCCATATTGACCGTACCACCATTCCATGCATGATAAGTACTGAACTTCTCTCTGGATGAACATACATGATCTAAACATGGTGAGTCCAGAAGCCATCTTGAATCTGCCTTCATCTCCCTAGAGCACGTTAGCAAGTCTCCTTCACAGACTACGGTGGAATCATCTTGGTCGGATTCAGAATCAACAACCTTCTTATTTCCTTTCTCCTTCTCATGACTTGGACAATAAGCTATTTTATGACCCTTCTTGTCACAGTGAAAGTATTTAATAGGACCTCGTGACTTGGATCGACCTCTAAATCCTATAACCATTGATCTTGAACGTCTGCCCTCGGTCGCCAGCACATGACCTTTATCATTCATTGCCTCATCCATCGACCTCCGTCAAAACTCATTCATAAGCAGCGAAACAACTGTCTCGTCCAATGTGATGGTCTCCTTGTCGTAGAGTAATGTCATCACAATATGATCGTAGGAAGATGGAAGGAAACTCAACAAGATCAATGACTTATCATCTTCCTTGAAGAGGGATTCTCCTTTTGCATTTTTATCCTCAAGTGTGAGCACGTTTGTCAGAATCTTGTTGAATCCTTTCAAGTGCATTTTGAACTTTGTTCCATCGGCCATATTTAGATCATATAGCTTCTTCTTCATCAACGGTCGATTTGTCAAAGATTTGGACTTATATCGTCCCTCGAGCTTCATCCAAACCTCCGTTGGATCCTCCAAACTGATGACTTCGCGAAGAGTATTGTCTGTCAAGAACATTTATATTGTATTGTTCACGTGATCCATCATCTCCTTCCACTCTTCCTCTTTCATCTTCTCCGACTTCTTTTCTTTATCCTAGAAAGCTTTCACAAGTCATTCTCGCATGACTATGTTCTACAGCTGTTGTTGCCATAAGGTGAAGTCATTCTTCTCGTTGAAGGGTTCCACAAAGAATGATACACCCTTCGATGTAAATTTCACAATCGCTTTCTTATCGTACCTCTTTATACGATCTGAAAAAAATCGGAGCAGAATCCTCCCGATCTGAACCGTCCAACTTGTCCAAAGTGTGCAAAAACCCCTATCTGGACTCTTGGATCACTTCCATCGGACTCTGGGTGCTCTCGATCTCAACGGTTCACCGTAACCGTTGGATCTTAACTGCCTCTGAAGAAAGCACACCTATTGTGTCATCTCCTCGACGTCGAATCTCGCTCTGATCCATCATGTCGCATCACTCACTGTTGTCGAACCAAGCTCTAATACTAGTTATTGGGAACACGACCCCTCGGTATTGTCTCATCTCGGATGCCGGATGTTAGATACGAACCTCTCTGGATACGGAAGCCGATGAACAAACGACCACCACCACGATGGAAGCATGTGAAAGAAAGAACACCGGATATAACGATGGTCGGTCACCTCTCACGACCACCGGAGAAGCAAGATCACTATAAGAAGATGAGTACAACTCTCTTTGTTCCCTCTCTCTCTCTCTTATCTCTCTTTTTCACTTCTCTCTATCTCCTCCCTCCCCCCTTGTGGTATTTGCATTTGGCCACGCATAACCAAATCGAGTTCTTCAAGAATGGTTTCAACACTTAGGGTCAACAATTTCCACGCACATCCACAAAGTTCTCCAAAAGGTCATACTATTGGAGGATCTGCTCATTCGCCTGCCCACGGCGGAAACACCACGACGCATAACACTGGATAACCACTATGCACCATATTTCCAGGTATGGTCAGCGTAAATCATATCCCCTCAATTACATCTAGTGTATTCCTAAATACTTGAATCAACTTGCAGGGTGTCAGCGGTGCAATCAATGGGACACACATTAAGGCAACGATGTCTATTGGTCAAGAAGTTGCATATCGTAATAGGAAGCATTGCATCTCGCAGAATGTTATGGCAGTGGTATTTTTTGACTACTTGTTTACGTACATTTTGGCCGTCCGGGAGGGTTCTGCATCAGATATGTCAGTGCTACGATATGCCATTGACATGAGTGGACTCATCGTCCCAAAGGGATGTATCTTGTCGATACGGTTACACGAACACAGACTCATTCATTGCACCGTATCGCGGTATTTTATATCATCTATCAGAGTTGCGTGCACTTGACAAGGCAGAGCGATACATCTCCCACAAACACATGTTCAACCACAGACATTCGAAGCTGCGTCGCGATATGGAGAGGACATTCGGAGTATGGAAGAAGAGATTCAAGTGTCTTACGAGCATGCCCACCTATGCCTTTGAGACGCAGAGACATTGTAAAGGCAATAACGATCATTCACAATTTCATAAAAATTTATGGTTCAGACAAGTGGTTCGACCGTGTTGAGAAGTACCTCGTGCCGGAGCCTTTGGACTTAGAAGTTGAACCTGGATTGGAGGTTAGGGTGACGCGAACTGAGATGCAACGTGATGAGCGGTAATGGGATATCATGGCACATGCGATGTTAGGATGGTACAGATGAGAAAAATATGATAATGGTATATTTGTAAGACATCGTTATGGGATAATGCACTTGGCATTTCATAATCACATGTTCCCATGTATGACATGATTATGCGATATGCCAGGTAATGGCAACCATCTTTTTTGTACCTGCGAATATCATCCTTGTATCATATTACTTGTGTATATACCTATAGAAAAGAAATTTATCTGTTGTGCCTATATTGTAATATATAGCATAGAAATTTTTGTATACTATATCTTGTGATTTGTAGTTGGCGATGGATGCAAAAGAAACAAATAAAAATAGAACTTACGTATTATGGATACATACATATCCATACATAAATTACATACATATATAAGTAACACACATTGTCAAAATCAATTAAAAATATAATATTAAATAAAAATAAAAAATGATACATTTCTAATATTGGTATATGTATATAAAAATGTACTAAGCCTTCTCTCACTGTAAGTTGGGTCGACTACATGGATTCTTGCTCAAATCCATGATGAAAGATTCGACTATTTTTTACGATGGCCGTCGACTACCTAACACAACCCCTGCAAGAGTGAGATTTGAACCCTGATCTTTTGTGTGGTAGACGCACTGTAATATTGTTATATGTATATATTATTATAAATTGTAAGTACAACGAATTCTCATTTTCAATTTAATTCACTATTAGGAAAAAGAATGTGAGCTAAATACATCAATATTAAATATGTATTGATATTACTGATAAATAATAGAATTATACATACAATGATATGTAATAAGATATGAAGTAAATTATTAAAAAAATATTGGTACATAAATTAGGAAAATATACCATTTCTATGGCAATCTAATATATTAATAATAACCAATATATTGGTAGTAACTAATGTATTACTTAATAATGTAATAATTAAACAAATAAATTGATTACCACATCAAATCAATCCTCGTAACATTATAAAAAAATCAATAAACAATCATTTGTGCAAACTTCAATAACAATCATATTATAGACAAACTCTTTCAACAATAAACCATCTATCCAAACACTAAAAGTACAATTCGAATTACCCTTTAGGTTATCCAACTTTGGGACATGTTGATCCACCCCCCATAACCTTCAAACTAAATGCACTCTTAAAGTTAAAAAAATAATAATCCAAAGGAAAATATAAAGAAATCTACAAGCTTACACTTTATTAATGACAATAGTATAAGACCTCAAATTAGGTTAAAAAAACAAGCAAGGGAAATTGTTTAAAAGAAAGCCAAAAAAACATAAAAAGCACACGTGTTCACTTCCCTCCCGCGTAGCAATTTGCATTACATTTACACATATTGCTCCCATGCCCTTAAATTTCGTCCCATGGGAGAGGGAGAAAAGGGTGTGCAACCTAACAAACTTTCGAGGAATCATCATGACCCTCTCAAGGGCATTTCTGAACAACAAAGTCTTCTCCTTAGCCTTGTTTTCCCGCTCTTTTTTCTTTCAAAATTCTTCATATCAACTCAGAGACGTTCACGTCGGCGGCAGCAGCACCCTCCTCTGTATGTTGTTCTGTCGTAGCTTCGGAGGACTTGGACTTCACGGATGATCCATCCCCAGAGGATCCAGCTTTCGACTTCTTCTTCTTCTTCGTCTGCTTTGGGATCGCAGGCATGTCTGACTCGTTCCCATGCTCCTTCACCCGACCAGTCCTGCGTCCTCGTCTGGTTGACCCCTCAGCGGGCTCCGCACCGTTCGCGTCGACTGAAGCAGCCTCAGTAGATTTGTTTCGTCGTGAGTGGCGAGGAGCAGAGTTAGGGGGTTGGTCAGGCGAGGATGGATCGACTGGAAGCCCGCTTGATGATGCGTGGCGACGGGATGGCTTGGGAACTGATGACTCTGATTGTTCGCCATTGGCTGAGTCACGAAGGGGGGACTCTGAGATGGATTGCCTTCGCCTTGATGGTTTGGGGGCAGGGGTCGGGTTAGTGGATTCTGAGGCAGCAGATTCCGACGCTCCACCGGAAGGATTTAATTCTGTGGTCAACATAAGAAGTAAGATCGAGTCTGAGAATAATCGAGGTAGCGAGTGAGGTGACAGACCTTGAGAATGGGAAGGGTTCTTGGCCCCTACATTATCTCCCATGGACTCAGCTCCAAATGTGCCGAGAGGGGCGGACTTGAACTCGCTCATCTGCGCATCAAAGAAAAATAAGGATATCCTAGATACATAAATATTAAAAAAAAAGGCCTTCAGGGTTACCCAGCTCGGAGCAGTGGTGGCGGGCCCGTCCCATCCGATGTGCGCCACGTGTTTGACATCCGTCGGGAGCCCTATTTGCATCTCTTGTTCCTTGCCATCTGCATATACAAGCAAAGATTACGTACAACCAATGTTTTGGAAACCAGACTTGAACTAGAAAATCGATCAACTGTTCTTTAATTAGAACCCAAGGAATGATCCGATGGTAATGCAGTGTGTCTACATTTTAAATGATCCGAGTTCGGATCTCAAATGAGACACTACGGAACTGTTCCTTTATTAATCCTATATTACTTTGAAGTAACCCAGCAATCAAACAGACCTGATCGACTTTGCATAGTCAAACCACTGAAAATCGACGGTTGGATCACGGTCCGGTTACGAATTACCATTCAAACCGGTTCACACCGGTTAGGTTCGGTTTAATTTCAGCTTTGGTTCCACCTCGATAAATCAGAGCCGTTCAAAACAAGATCGACGGAGGAGAAACTTACCGAAGATATTGGAGATGTACCGGAAAGGTTTGAACACACCCTTCATCTTTCCTTTCTTCTCTTTTGGACTCTTTTACCTGAAATGAGGGGCATAATCGATATTTCACCCCAGATTGCAGTAAACCTTGATTACTGAAAGGCCTTTTCTAATTAGTCTCATGTTTTATTACTACAGTATTTAAGTGACTTTTTTGCACCTTCGACTCTAAATTATTATCTAATTGCACTATAACCTTTAAAATTTGAGTTTTTTTATCCGGCAGACTCTATAAATTTTTTAAATTACCTCTACGACCTTTTGCACATTATAATCAATCCATCAATCCTGTAAATTATCCCAATAACCCTCATGAGCTTCAAATAGATTAACCGCAGGGTTCATGGGGTAAAAGTTGGTAAGTTTACATGGTCGAGGGGGGAATTATGTTGTTTCAAAAGTCGTGGAGGTAATTGGCAAAGTTTATAAGGTCTGCCGGGTAAAAATTCCTTAAAATTTTGTGATTACAACACAACCCTTATAATTACGGTATTTTAAATGGGTATTTTTTTCGCGCCTTGACCTCTAAAATCTTTTTATTTACACCTTAACCTTTAAGATATTCGTGATTACTCCATAAACCTAGTAATTGCATGACTAAAATTTTGCATCTTGTGAAGAAAGGTGGTGGTTTAGCCTTTAGCACAATAGCGGGTTGATGATTTAAGGAGATAGAGTTTATACTCGACGGTATGGTATTTTGTGCCAGTTTTTGGTTCGGTTAATAATGTAGTATGTTTCTTTCTCTTCAGTCAGATTTTTGGGATATTGTATGTACTATCAAACTTTGTACATGTTGTAGAATATATGGAAGTTAATGAAATGAGATTTCGGTGACAATTGTTCTATGAGCTTGTGGATATAAATGTTGATGTGAATGTCAGACGAAATTATTGTAGCGCGAAAAATTTCCCCGTTTTTCTGTAACTTAATGCGATCTCATGTGAAAATAATAGTGCGAATGTGTGATTAACGGGTACCTGGATCCTCGGGGGTTCACATTATTACCCATGCGGATTGTTTGATATTTATGTTTGAATTAGATATGATTTAATCTTGACTCTTTTTGTGTTAATATGCATCTTAAAGTCTACATACCACCTCCAAGAATTTTATTTTTTAAAAAAGTATGGTAATATATATTTCTCAAAGAAAATATTCATTCTAAAAATACAAACAAAATGTCGTAACTATAGCTATTCAGCATTTTACCATGTTAACTTTAATTAAAATTACATTCATCATTATCATTAGAATACAATGATGGATATGTTTGATAACATGGATATAAAATGCAATAATATTGTATCATAAATCTCAGAAAAAACATATATTTATTATTATATTATCGGATTGCTCGAATTTTTCCTTCAAAAAACGTCTATTACTCTGTAAAAAACTGAATAAATCTAAATAATGTCGTACGAGTTCCATGAAGTGTATTTTTTTATGAAGTTCATTTTCTTGTTCATTTCAGAAATAATAAGCAAAAGAGTATAGATAAAAAAGAGTTGGTTCATGTAAATAAAATCGTGTTTATAATGTTGTATAACGTTAACTATCAATTAAATTTAATAATGTGTGAATGATAAGTTGAATGTTGAATTGATACAAAAGCTTAACAAGTGGAAATTGCACGCATGTTATATATCAAGATGAACGATCGAAATTCTACGAAAAATATGGCATGTATACTTACTTCTAACTTAGCCCACCAGTCGAAACTTGGCTTCACTTACAATTCACAATGCCAAGAACACGAGAGATGATGTATGTCTTAGGATGCCCCTCTCCACCCCTCCCGACACGAGCAAGACCTCGGTCGATGCACCAGATGCAAAGGGAGAGTCTACTGGGTGAGGGAAGAGATGGAGAGATCAGGACGGATCTCTCTCTCTAAGTCTCCTTCCCCTTTCTGTCCTCCTCTTCGTGGCCCTCACCATGCGAGGGGAGGGGTGGAGGAAGGGGCTACCCAATAATAACAACGATGGTAGCGATGGTGGTGGTGGTGAAGGGGAGGAGGAGTGTCTTAATTTAGAGGAGGGGAGGGGAGGAAAGCGCGGAGGGAGAGGGTGTTTTTTGCCTTTGGATTTCCATTGCCCATCACCTCCCTCTTTTTTTAGATTTCTATGGATTTGGATCACCTCCTCTCTTTGTGTGTCCTATCCATTTTTCTTTGTAAGGTATTTCTTCGTACATATCCTCAAACAAAAACTTAGCTATTTCATATATACCCCCATAAAATTTGTAATTGCACATATGTCCCTAAATAACATCAATTGTTGTCATATGTTAAATGAAGAATGAGGATATATTTGTATCCGATCTGTTATCTTACTCATTATATGTAGATTTTGAAATTTGTATTTTGAAAAGGACACATATATAGATATTACTTTGACATCCGCTTATATTCTCGTTATCTATTTTAAAATACTATTATACTAGTAGAAATATTATATCTAAGGCTGCTTCCCCTCCATTCTCCTTTCGTCGAACACTCTTGACCTCACCGTGAAGCCAAAACAATGGGGATTGTACTGAAAGTTCTAGTACATGAAACATTTTATAGATTCATTCAGCATCTTCTCTATAAATACATATTTATATGTGCAAACCATCCTAAACATATATTTAAGCCAATCTATATAGATTTTCTTTCTTTTATTTTTTTTATAATACACACTTTTTCATATTCATGTCCATTTTTAAAAGTAACACATGATGGTATGTTTATCCATGTTCTTATTTGTATTTTACAAAAGATAAGGATATGATTTTACCCGAATAATATCTATCATTGGTGGATTAAAAACAATGTGGATATATTCGTAATCGATCCGATATAATATTTACATTATATGAATTTTGGCATTGACATTTGTATCCATTTTAAAATGGATATAGATATGAATATCACTTTGACATGAGAAAACATGTGTATGCATATTTGTATGTATATTTTAAAATATAATTTTAAAATATAATTATACATGCATAATATTTATAATTGTGTGAAAAAAATTTATAGCTTCACTAAACTTTTTTTATATAATTGTTATGAAGTGAATATCATATTTAGCATATCTATTTCACGTGTAAACAATCGTAATCATCATTTTTTATGTTAGTCTATAAAGAAATATTGTTATTTTTTATCTGATTCATATTCTATTTAAAGGATATAATAACCCATTTTTCATATTCACCAATATGTGATATCCACATACATCTTCATAGAAATAGATAAAAATAAAATCGTACTTATATTCACATCTGTATTCGATTGTTTTTTATACCTATGATAGACATATCTACTTTTGTAGTATCAAGGGCATGTGTGCATACGTATATACATATATGTATATATGAGGGGTGTATATGTATTGTATGTGTGTAGATGCACATGCATAATAATTGGGCAACGAGGAGCCAATTTTTGTGCACATATGTGTGTGTACATGTGTCGGGCCAAACATGACGAGGGTGCTGTTAAGGATGGATAATGACACGGGTTCTTACAGGTTCTGAGTATGTGTGCGTTGCAAAAACTAGCTCCTCAATGCCAAGGGTTGCAAATATTTCGAGGGAAAAAATAGAATCTAGGTCAGCAACATTTGCCCCCTAAGAAAAAGCCAAGTCAATGTTCAGGAAAGTGGCCGTATATACCATCCAGGGACGAAGCTAGAATTGTTGGCTTGGGAGGCTAAGTAGAATAGAAAGATTTTTTAAAATATAAACAGATTTTGTTTACTTAATGTGTAAAATTTATTTTGACTTTATATCATACCATCTCTAAAGATATTAAATAATTTGTTTGAACATATCACAATATTTCAGAAAAATTAAAAAGAAAACTCGAGTAAATAAAACTATTCATAAACTTACCGCGTCTAAAGTAAGACTTGGATACCAAATTAAGTATTTCAAATAAGTTATTAATATAGGTAGCCATTCCCTTTCTTTGTAATTTAGAATTGTTCTTTATAATTTAGACTTGTTCTTTAAAGTAGGTTTTTTAAATCATTCTACGAGTATTGTGGTTGCTAACTTGATTGAGATTACGAAATTCTCTCTATTTTTTCACTAACTTGATGGGGATTATGAAAAACCTCGACATATACCCTTCCTTCAAAAATCTAGGCCCATTTTGAACGAAATTGACGGAATTTCATCGAAATTTGGATTTGGTTTGTTTTTCGCCATCTCAAAATGAAAAACGAGATTAAAAACCTTGTTAAACACTAGGTACTTTTTTTTGGAATTTTTAATCGAAGTCTTATATTTTCTTGTATTTTCAAGGTAAACAAAGATTTAACGTGCTCTTTTTTTATTTTTAATAAATAAGAAATAAGTGAATAATGTGAAATAAAATATATGACATGAATAATAAATTAATCAAGCATATAATCCTATTTTCATGATTTTTGGAGTACGAGAAGAATTTTTAGAAAATGTAAAGCATATACAAAAATAAATCAAGATGGCATGGTTATTTTTGCAAATTAAATTAAATTTATAGGTCCATATGCAAAAATATCAAAATTTTTAATTGTGAACTTGATTGTTATTTTATATATTAAAATGAAATACACAAATATGGAGGAGGGCAAAATTACCCAATTCATGTGGGGGGGGCACACGAGCTGATCTGGTGTTGCACTTGTAATTAACAATAAATACAAGTGTTTTATTGCAAAATCCCCACAAATTTTTGAACGTTATAAAATATTTAAAAGACCATTTATGAAATACAATAAGAACAGAGGGGTTTTATACAAATATATCACTTAATCCTGCTAATCGGACAATCGAGCTTCTGCCACATGGACGGTCTGAGGGTGGGAGTCGCGTACCACTTCACTTGAGATGGACGCTCTAGATTAGATCTGGAGCATCGTTGTAATCGGACAGCTCACGAGTGAGGACTAAGAACACTAAAGAACAAGAAGCTGGAGCTCCTTCGATTGCCTATGCTTCTCCGCCAGGCGTCCATTCCTTAATCTGACGACGGCTCCGTCTTGGTGGGACTCCTCCGCAGGTGCAGGCAGCTCCGATGAGGGTGAGGCGTCCCCGATGAAGATATGGAGCACCCATTGTTCAAGCGTGACCTGGAGTATATGTGCATCTTGCTTCAAGGCTCCAAGTGGTTTTCTCTTCCTGGTTCCTGCACACCAGAAATCCAAAGCTTGAGGGAAATTCCTCGATCGGATTATGAAGCTGGAGAGCGCACGAGATGGGAGTGGGATGCAACTTCGATGATAGTGGATAAAACACAGTGATTTGGCCTGGAGATCTAGCTCCAGGTAAATTAGGGCTTCCGAATTAGATCTAAACTACATGATTAAACATAAAATTATAGGCAAGAAACAAAAAGAACACATAAAAGTTACATAGAAAGCGGAAGGTAATGGCCTCAATTCGGTTGGTGTCCTAAGAGGCTAGACCTGTTGGAGATATTTGGTGGTGGTTGTGGAACCACCTCCTACTCCTCCCTCCTCAGTGTAAATCAGTGGAGCGAGCCTCCTGTCACTAGAATCTCTCCTTCATGCATGATCTGGGGGGCTAAGGTTGAGCAGAAAAAGGATCAAACTTCGAAAAAATGGAGGAGCTACAGTTTTATAGATGGGTAGACAATGGTTTTCGAGGTGAAGTTGCAGGTAGTGGAGGAAGGGTTGTTGGGAAGAGTATGGTCGGCAAGGATGGCCGTGGATCAGAGATCAGAGTGGTGGATGGCTCAAGATGGAAGGGGGCATGGAAGAAGTGTAGATATTTGGAGAAAACATGGTACCCATGAGTTCTGATAGGGTGGCCCTTGAATTCAGTACATTTATCTTAGGTCAACGATCAGGAGCTTCTGGTTGGCCCATGTGGACCAACCAGAAAATCCGAAGTAAAAAGTGCAGGTAAAATCAATAATAAATGTTAAATGAATTAATTACTTTTATATTATAAAATAGAAAAATATTTATACTTTTATGTAGTATCTTACTCATATTTTTATTTATTTTTGCGAGGTGATTCATTAGAAGTTAGTATTTACATGTATAATTATTGGTATATATACATGTGCATTTTAGACTTTATTTTTAACTTGTATTATATATTTTTATTAATATATACATGTATTTTATATATTTTAAAATTATTTAACTATATTTTTAAAAATTTGTGTTATATTTTTATGAGTCAGTTTGCACACTTAAATAATTATGTATATATTCTTTATTGGTTATATATAAGTATATTCCATCTATGTATAAAGGGAGTTGATTTGTTTTAATTTTATTTTAATTATGTATATGCGATTCAAATGTTATTCAATTTTATAAAAATAAAAAAATGAGAAATATAAAGAGTAAATATATTATATATAATATATTGGTATATTGCACAATGAAGGTGCAAAACCTAACTTTTGCATCTTAACCCCAAATTGAATGAAATTATTTTCATTAAATAACTTATTAAAAGATATATACAATTAAAGTCTTACTCAATTTTGATTCAATACGGAGAAGATATATGTTTGTGAACTTTTTAATTTGGCTTTTTTATTTTGTGTCGCGGGCACACCGTGCATTATTTTTCCGTGAACTCAATTTTGTATTTTTCTTTATATTTTTATCTATAATATCATGTTAGAGAGTTTTGTTGTTTGAAGTGTAAAATTAATATAATAAAATATGTCTCAAAAAGTAATATTTGGGCAATTAAATTGGGATTTTGTGTGTGATTTTCTATGTATTTTCTGTACATTTTCTCTGCCCTGTCTACCTCTACTTTATTTCTTATTGACCAAGTCATCATGATGACTGGGTCTCTGGGTTTAGGGTCACTCAGTGTCTTGGACATTTATTTCTTTTTCTTTTCTTCCTTTATTCTTTTATTTTGTAGTTAAATACAATATTTATATATTATTTATACAACTTTTCATACAATTTATAGAGTGTTTATTTTGACAAATTAATAGCATATACATGCATTTGTCTAGGGATTTAAGGTCAAAACTGAAATAATAAAGGTGATGAAGGGAGGACTCATCAAGATCTGATCAACTAGGGAAGGAGTAGGGGTCACTCGTCTCCATTGTCGGCGTTGTCTATAAGAATCTTGTTAGTTTTTCTTTTGATCAAAGCTCATTAACTACTGCGCAATTGATGATGGTGAGCTGGTGTCAAACTTGATATGGGATTCTAACATTTAGCTAACCTTTTTTTTCATTCTTTACCGTTCAGTTGGTTTGATATCGCCCAATGTGTATAACGTTAAGTATTCTGTGTGAGCTATACCTTGTTATTGGTGCCTTCCTCTGGAGATAGGGTTTTTGGTTAGATGTGCAAGAGAGTTGTTCGATCCTTTGGACTAGATTCAATCCAACAGATGTTGTTTTCTTACTGAAGTGGATGAGTAAAAGCACGGACCGGATTTCGCGTGTTCGAGAATTACCGCATATGAGTTTTTGGTTAAATTCTTGACACAGATCTTTATTTTAATACTGCTGTTGTAATTTGATCATATATTGAAATTAAATTTCATTTCTATCACATCTTCCGATGTTCTTTGCGTATTTTCATAAGTCCTGTCATTTTTCATGTTGAATTTTTTTGCATGTTTATGACTATAGGATCCAATGTAGGGATCTTTGTTGGTTAAATAAGCTTTTCGTCTAGTTATGATCTTCCTGAAAATGGCAGTAATAAGACATTTGGGGTTGAAATTTTGCTTTGTTTGCTTCCAGGGAAACTATTACCCGTAGGAGCGGAACTAGTATATATTATGGGGGACATGCTCTCTCTTCATGATTATTATACGTTACTTGTATAATGTATTAAATTTTTAATACGGTCCCTTCTAATTAATGTTGTTAGATAAATATTATAGAATTATTAAATGGTCAAGTGGTAAAGTGGCATGGCTATTATTTTGAAGACTATGGTTTGAATCTTATCTCCATCCGTTTTACTTTCTATTATATGTTTTATCCAATCACTTTCAAAGTTATTATAATAAGTGAAACCGAACCTAATGGTACATGCAACATGTCACCGAAATGCTTGTTGGTCATGACCTAAGTATTTATCTCTTGTTTGCAGTTATAACCTGTTATCTTTTTAGCCCATGTTGATGCTACGGAAGGAATAGGGCGCACCACAGCAGGTGGAGTTGTGGTAGATGATCATGAAGCAGTATCAGAGATCATAGCAGGAGTCTCAGGATACGCAAATAGCATTCTGGAGATAGCAGGTGGGGTTTTGGAAAAGAAAACAAGCTGGATTGGTTTTAGTCCGATTTTATTTTTCGACATCTAGGCTCAAGCCCAAGCTCGGACAAATCATTATGGGCTGGGTTAGTGTCGGCCCGGCTCGATTGATCATCCGGACCGGTTCCTTCATGCGCACACCTCATGATTTGTTGGGATTGGAGTCTTTGATCAATCTTATGGATTTGATTGTTACATAATGTATTTAGGACTTAGGAGTACAGATTTGATAGGAGGCTATAGATGTATTGCATCTTTATTGTTATTAGGCATCTTTCTCTCACGACAACTCTTTAGAACATCGACAAATTGGTGATGATTATGCATCCTTCCCATTCTCAATAGGATTTTTTATATCACTGACCATGAATATTGTGTACATTACCTTCTTGACCATGTATTCTTTGTTATTATCACCTAAACTCTGTAAATTTGATAACGGTTACACGACAACCCATGGAAGAATTAACCACGGAGTCTGTCAAGGTCGGTAGTGTAAGAGTTTGCAAGTTTGCAGGATTTACGTGATAATTATAATAAATATATAGTCGATAAAATCCCTTCTCAATATTCAATAAATATCTTCCTCTCATGAACCAAGCTCTCTAAAAAAATAAGAACAACCTCTCAGGTTAACTGCATCGATTTTTTTTGAAACGATTAATCCATTCATCATTCAAGTGTAAAATACGGTCACGAGAGTCTGTAACACTAGAACCATGACCAAAACAACAATGTTACAACGAAACAAATGGGATGTAAACGGAGGGATAGAGATGCGGATACAGGTGTTACCATATTCTTATCCATTTTAAAATATAGAATGGAAAATGATACATTGCGGATATTGAAAATTGCATATCACATCCTTAAATGCGGATATGGAAATAAATAATCATGATTCGGATGCAGATATTTTACGAACGGAAATGTATTATCCTGCAAATAAGAAATGACTTCAAATAAGAAATTACTTCCAACGCTTACATTTAGTAGGATTGTTTAGTAAAGATGAAACTAATAACTAATTAAATCAAAATTAATAAAGTACAAGACACCAAGATACAAATAAAAACTACAGTATTATACTAAATTTAATAACCGTATAATAACTGATTAGATACTATTGAGATGTATATTTTCTTCCCATATTTGACAATGACTCCTGATGCAATATATTGCAACTAATCATATAACATATTTGGGGACACACACACATACACACACACACACACACAATTTTAACACAGATTCAACAATACAGAAATTCATAACCTTATCTGTAAAAAAATGTAACCATATCTATATCCATATCCTTAAAAAAATTGAAAACAATATCCATATCCTTATCTATATCCGTAAAAAAAAAATAAAATCTCATATATGTATCCGTATCCGCTAAAATAAAAAATTCATATCCCATATCATGTTAAAAACGGATACGATGACAGACGAATACTGATATATACATATCTGATTGCATCAAGACGCGAGGCACAAACAATATTACAATGTAAAAGCACAATTTCCCGCCATTAAGAGTTCAATTTGCCAGAAACTTAAAAGATCAGAAAGCAAAGAAAGAAGCTAAGAAACGTATATCAGGCAACACCTCCTCAGACCTTACAGTTAAATATTTCTTGCAGAGAGTCCTGCGGCAGATTTCTTGGGTTCGTTTGGTTGCAGGGTTGGATTGGGTTGGAATATCCTTGTGAATAGTAAACTGGGAGCAGGATTGGGAGGGTTGGAAGGAGGGGTACCATGGGGTACCTCAACCCAACCCTGCCCAACCTTACAACCAAACGAACCCTTGGTATTCGAAGGTGAGAATTCGAACACTTTCTCCAAACCACCAGAGTTGGATGTCCAGCCCAAACTATTGCATCTAAATTAACTAAATCCAACTAATTCAAGTTTGAATAACACAAAATATGAAGATAAAAAATTTCTAAGACAAAATCTAAAAAAAATCTTATGTATAAACAATGCAATCTAACGAGCCATCATTAAGATAAAATATATAACAATGTTATGCTTCTCATGTTTATAGATGTAGTGTTTTGTATAACTGAGTTTGCCATCCAAAAGGGATTGATAGTGCAACTTGTTGCCAATATCCCATCCATCTCTATATAATTCTTTATACCTTTTTTCTAAAATTTTATAATGCATACTAAAAATGTTATAACTAGATGCACTTGATAACAGACAAAAATAGCAATTCAAAGCATCATACTCATGCAACAAACAAATATGGCATTGTTAATCATATTATTGAGCATGTAAACATGATAGCCTGATATCATTGTCAAATTTTAGACACACTTTTGCCGGGTGACACAATAGGTTAAGACATCCTTCTAGCAATGCCGCACTTCCTTTCTATTGCGACCGCCTCCCTTACCGTCTTTGTGTAGCCACTGTCAACCCACTCGATGCAACAACAACAACAACAACAAAAAAACCTTTTCCAACAATTAAGTAGAGTCGGCTACATGGATTCTTCGCCTCCATTCAAATCTATCTTGGGTCAATTTCGGGCTTATATTCAAAAAATTAAGATCCCTTCGTATAGTCTCTTTCCAACTCTTCTTGAGCTGTCCTTGCCCTCTATTAGCCAGCTCAACATCCCAACACTCGCATCTCCTAACTGGTACAACAGCTAAACTTTTTTGCAAATGACCAAACCATCTTAAGCGGTTTTCTCGCATCTTATTCTCGATCGAAGTTACACCAACTTTTTTTCTGACTGCATCACTTCAAATCCGATCTTTACGTGTGTGTGTGTGTATCCACACATCCACCTTAGCATTTTCATTCCTGTTACAACCATTTTCTGCAATTGTCTATGGTTCACAAGCCAACATTCAGATCCATAGAGCATAACAGATCTCACGATTGCTTTGTAAAACTTTCCTTTAATTTTAAAAAGAAATTTCTTATCACAAAGAACAATGAAGGATCCTCTCCATTTTAGCCAGCCTATATTTATTTTATTAGTAACATCTCCATCAATTTGTCCATCATGTTGCAAAATAGATCCCAGATATCTAAAAGAATCTCTCTTCCAAATGTTATCGTCGTCAATCTTCACCTCGATTCCTTCACCATTGCTTCCATCAAAGGTGTACTCCATATATTCCGTCTTAGTCCTACTTATACGAAATCCTTTAGTCTCCAATATATGTCTTCAGACCTCAAGCTTTTCATTTATTCCATCTGTAGTCTCGTCAATAAACAAAATATCATCACCAAATAACATACACCAAGGTAACTCATCCTGAACGTGACCTGTCAACTCGTCCATAATCAAACTAAAAAAGAAATGGACTCAAAGCTGAATATTGATGCAAACCAATGTTGATGTCAAATAGTCAGTCTTCCCAGACATGGTCCTTACACGAGATAAAGCCCTATCATACATACCGTTTATGAGGTTAATGTATAAGACATGTACTTGTCTCTTCTCCAAAACTCTCCACAACATCTCTCGTGGGTCAGAATCATAAGCCTTCTCCAAATCAATAAAGACCATATGGAGGTTCTTCCTTTTAGCTCTATAATTCTTCATTGTTCTCCTCAGCAAATGGATGACTTCAATAGTTGAGCGACTCAGCATGAATCTGAATCAGTTTTCTTTTACTTTGGAAACTTGCCTCTACCTCCTTTCGATCACACATTCCCAAATTTTCATAGCGTGAGTCATCAGCTCGATACCCATGTAATTTGAACAAATTTGAATGTCTACTTTGTTCTTATTAAGAGGCACCACGGTACTCCCCCTCAAATCTTCAAGCACTTCCTTGCTTCGCTAAATAACATTGAATAGATTCGTAAGCCAAGTCAACCCATTCGATGCTAAAAAATTATTACCGGTCTTTACTTAGTTCCATCACTCTCGACATCGTATGATTATTTGCAATCGAGTCGCATAGACCATTTAAATCATCAATACAAAAGAAGAATTTGTATTCACCTGAACGTCTGAACACATTATTTGATCACTGCCTTCGATATATGACTCATGTGCATAATCATCCCCTCATCATCTAGCGGAATTTCGCGTAAATTACATTCTACCTATAAGTTGCATTAATAAATAGATACATCTCATCCATTTCATTTCGAAAATTTAGTTTTATTCAATTTTTAGTAAATGAAATCAACAAAAGGAACATTGTTATATTAGTTGTTAATAACAAACGGAACATTCGTCGTGAAACACAAGGCCGATATATATACATATTTACAATGAATTAATATTCTTTGTTATAAAGTTTTCATCCGAAAATATATCAATACCTATCTAGACTTTCTATTTACCATTTCATATACGAGCCTTATATACGTTTTTGTCATTCAAGGACAAATATATTAAAAATGCGATCTATATGAGCGTGTGTATCAATAGATGAAGTTCCAGGAGTTGGTATGTAAAATCCCCTAATAGCAA